>JAXGGA010007779.1:0-60574 GCA_038373865.1 Uloborus plumipes | reverse complement strand
CGGTTAAAATGCTGGATTACAACCACAATGATCCCTGGATCAAACCCGCGGGGACACATATCCGTACGCCACATATTGGTGACCCATCAACTCAACAGTAACGCCTTGTACCCCCTGTAGAATGTCACCACGTCCTGCCTGGTAAATGAACAAGGGTTGGTGGCTGTGCCACATTGGCAGACTGCCAATCTGAAAAAGGAACCGACTGGTAACTGTGGTCCAAAAAGAAAATATTTTGCAATTTGTGTCATTGTTCAAAAAAAAAAAAAAAAAATCTACAACTTTTAGGTTTGATGAAAAGAAAAGAAAAATGTTTTGAAAGAGGCATAATGAATCTTAATTCAGTACCATAAGAATTTCAAAGGTATTTTAAGCATAAAATGTTTGAAAATAATTAAGTTTCAGAAGTTTAAAAAAGAGTCCATTTTTACAAAACGTTAATTCTATTTATTATTTAAAACTGATAATGTTACACATGTTCTCTAACCCCGAACATGAGAGATTTAAAAAAAAAAAAATGCTTTCTTTCTAAATTAAAAATGTTAAAACTGTTCACCAAATTCTGATTAATCTCAAACTTTTTGAGCATTTTTTTAGCTAAAAGTTGTTTATTACATTGCTTTAGAAGTCAAAGTGTTTATATAATGTAAACTTTATTAATTCCTGGCACATAAAAATCAAAAATAATAAAATATATACATGCAAAAACAAAGGGTATTTGTGGTGACGAAAAATTTAATTTTAGTTACCCAGGTTCTTTAGAGACTTTGGATCTTGAGATGGAGACCCAGAGCTGTGTTCAAAAACAAACAAAACCATACGACCTGACTGTTCGCTGAAATCATAATTCTTAAATTTGTCTTACCCCCAGGTCTTTCCTTTTTAATTTTGCTGAAAAAAAAATAAGAACAGACAAGACAGTATTTGAATAAAGAGAAGCACATTTATTTCAAATTCATCTCATAACGGACTACGTGAAATATTTCCCTCTTTTAAAAAGTCACATCATCAGTACATTAGTACCCACAAAAATCCAGTCATATCATCAGTACATTAGTACCCACAAAAATCCAGTCATATCATCAGTACATTAGTACCCACAAAAATTCTTTTAGTTTATTTAAAAAAAAACATGAGTGAAATCTTCCGCATAGGAAATTAGAAGTTTCGGAGAAAGAAACAAATCAATCCGACAACTTGGAACACACATTTTTCAAATCATAAGCTAAAAAGAAACCCCCCCCCCCAAAAAAAATTTTACTGCATGGGAATATTTTAGCGAGGAATCAAAAAATATATAAATGCATAATTTCCCAAAAAAAAATGAAGTTAAAATGAAATACCCCCCAAAAAGAAGAAAAATACTTAGATAATCATTTCAGATATTCCGACGTGAAGCTCTGCTCTCGTCTTCCCTTCCTCCTCCGGACCACCCTGGCGAACTCATCACCTCTCCGTAACTCCCACCTTTCACATTGTATTTTTTAAAACCGCCACTAATGGCAGTTAATCTTCAGCGTGATTCGTCAAAATTTTAAAGTTAATTACCGTGCACAAAAAAAACTTATTACTCGTTGAAAGTAACCAGCATAATAACGGATCCCACAGTAGGATCCTACGAGACGATTTCAATTGGGCGAAATGGTTGCTGTAAAATAAAGCTTAGCACCAACGAATGTCAATATTGGCGAAATGACGCTTTTTTCCGCTGAGTTTTTTTTTCTTTTTTTTATTTTATTATTATTATTATTTATTTTTTTCGAGGATGCGTTTTGTGATAATTTTATTTTTTCGTATCTTTCAGAGAATAAATTTTTGGGCAATTGTATTTTTGCTACTTTAAGATTATTCATGGAGATTTTTCGTCAACAAACTATGATATAATTTTTACACATGAATTCATGAATTGCTTAATCTAAAAATTTCCATTTTAGCTGAAATACTTTTTTCCTGTCGATTACTGAACTGCAAATTGATGCTAATTGAATGCAAATTAAACTCTTTGAATTTGACGTAACTTTATAACATCGGTTCCGTTCTTTGAAAATCATATTTTACTTACATTCATATGTTTTTTTTTTTTTGTGTAAAAACGAAAATTTTCAAAATTAATGGTTTGAGTGTTAGCAGCTTGACAATTTCACTTGTAAGTAAGTACATACTATTTTTTTAGATAGGTTATTTGTCTTTTTTAATACATCAGTACTCCAATGAAAGCACTTTATTTTCGTTCTTGTAAATATTTTTATTCATATAAAAGTGCTTAAAGTCTTTTTTTTTTCTTTCTTTAAATACTCAAGCATGAGCACTGAGCAGTTGTCCTCAAATTAAAGTGAAATGCAATGTATTCATTTAGAATATTATTCAATTTCCAATGGCACTAATAAAAGATTTCGTCTTATTCATAAAATACTCTTTCTCTACTCTACACGTTACCGTTTAGAGTAGAGAGAGAGTATCTTCCACTATACACCATTTAGCTGGTTGGATTAGGGCCTGAAAATCGCTCTTTTTTATGATCCAGGGCAGAAGCCGAGCAACCCTTGGTAGATATGGCATGATTGTCGGATTTTTGTTGGATCAAAAATTCAGGTTCGATCACAAATCCACACAAACAATGAGTGGATACTTATATTATAATTTTCAAGCCTTGTGAGCTATTATTATTATTATTATTATTATTATTATTATCAAGGAAATAAGTTTTGTACACAGAACACATTGAAATATTAAAAGCTTTTACACATATATTTGAAAATAGAAAAAGTAGAAACATTAATGCAAGTAAAATTTGAGATAAAAAGGTAACAAAGAATATAAATGCATGAAATACAATCTAAATGTAAAAAAAAAGACACTCAGAACAACAATGCTATCTATTGATTCAGCAGAAAGAACAAAATTACTCTCTTTTTTTTCAGTATGCCTAGTATAAATCCATAAAACACACATAAGAACTTAATTTCGTGTTCGAAAGTTACATGCCAGAAAACAATGAATTTACTTCACCATCATTAAAACAAGAGATTACGAAGCTTAGGGGGAAAAAAGAACAGATTCCAAGAAATAAATGAATCTTACCACCGCTGAATCTCTGTCCGTGACTTCTTGAATGCGTACAACTTCTAAAATTTTACAGTAGCTGTAATAATTCGGTAAATTATCCATAATATTTGATAGAGTGAAATTTTGACAGCTTTTTGACATAAACTACATTTAAATCTCACATCAAACTCTTCCGCCAAAGGGCCAGATCACGTGAAAAATGCACCAATCGGGAACCGATCACGTGATAGCAATGCACCAATCGGGAAGCTCTCGTAGGATCCTACGGTGGGATGCGTTTTTATGCAAGTAAGCAGCCCAGTCGATGGCATACAAAAGTAATCTGATGGAGAAGTAGGATTGGCTGGAAGATGACACGTGGTTTTTAGCTGTCTTCTTCATGGCGTTGCCAACCATGCCGGGCACACATTGCCATGTGCACTCTGCCTGCAGTCACGTGATTTGTGACTGACTGAGGGGAAGGAAGGAAAGCTGTTATTATGCACTTACAGTGCTTCATATAAGATGTGATGGTTTCTCCATTACAGTATTCAGTGTACCCAGCATAACTTAATCATATATCATTTTATCCACATTCAGACATTAATCGCTTTAGATAAGCAAACATGATACATTCCTCATAATCAAATAGTTTTCTATGCATGAACTGAAAAACTTTAAAGCAGTTGAAATAAAAATAAATTCAGCAAGCAATTCTGCATTTACCTTTTGGACATTCGCGATTTTCAAAATGAAAAGGCATTAAAAGTATGAAAGCGGCATAAAAAAAAATTCTTCAAGTTTATTTATTTTATAATTGCATGTTTAAGAACTACAATAAACATATCATAGTAATTATCTAAGTAGTTGAAGCAAAAATTAATATTTAACCAGCAATTCAAATATAAACATTTTGAATCTCATAAAGAACACAGAAATTTGCTCCAAAATTTTTAATTTATGATATTAATGAAAATAGAAAAATATATCATTTATCTGTCTTCTAACAAACTGGATCAAGCATCAAAAATGAGAAAAATTCAACCCTCATTTCAGATGCAAAGACAGCGCAGACATCAAAAATAAGTCATCAAAACTGTAGAAATGGCAAATAAAATAATTGAAGCAAATTAATTTCAGAATTGCCATTTAAATAAGTCTGTACAATGAATATTATTAATAATTACCGACATAATGGCCAAAAGTTTGGAGTAAGGAAAATATTTTTCAGGTGTGAGAAGATTAAAGCATAACGCAGGGGTGATTGTGAGTTCGTAAAAAAGTACCTGAAAGTTTTAAAGAGAAAATGTGTGTGTGAGGGGAGGGTTGGGTGGTTTTTTTTTAAACTAAAGCCCCTATTACTTAAGCACACCTAATTTTATAATTATACACTTATAATAATTAATGTAGGGTAATAAGCGTCAAAAATTCGAAAAATTCGATTTTCATATCAGACGCAAATCGATTGCATTTTTTTAAATGAAGGCATCAAAATCAAAAAAAAGATGCAAATAAAATAATTTATTAAAGTAAAAAAAAAATTATAATGGCATCTTAACATTTTTATTCGATGAATATTATTAATAATTATTGGTATAATCATCGAAAATTCAAAAAAACAAAAAAAAATCCCGAGGTTTGAAGATAAAAGCATGATTAAAAATATTTTATTTTCTATATTTTAGAACATGAAAATACCAGAATCGATCATGAAAATACCGGAAATCCGGTAAAATACCGGAACACAATCACCCCTGATAACGAGAATTATTGGATTTAGAAGCAACTCGCGGCTTTGGTTGGTTGATATACTGAGCAAAAACAGTGATTTTAGAGTCCTTTTAGGGTAATTCCAAGTCAAATCAATCATGAAAAAGAAGTTTTTGACCTCACCATTTTCTGATTATGAGCAAATTTGGTGTGAAGAGCACATATAGCAAGATAAGTAATCCTGACAATTTTTAAATTTCTATTTTGAAAATTGTACAAAATACAATTCTGTTTAAAACATAAAAAGTGCGTTAAAAACGAAAAAGTTTTTCTATACAAATAACTAATTTTTCTTCTAATTATAGTACAACAGTAATTCAAAAACCACACACATTGCAAAGCTAAAAAATAGAGCATTCCATCGATATATTACATGACTTTCTCGTAACAGGTTGCAACTTCTAATTGCCTTAAAATAATTTAAAATCAACAATTTTGTCAGTAAAAATGTGATGAGCAGTAAAAATGCAACATTTACTGGCAGCTAGCCAGCCCACATGCTGTTCAGAAGAATAGGGAAAGATACATTTAAGAACTAGGCGTCATAAAATTCTGTCTTGAAAACGTTGCCAGCTCTTAGACTATAATGTCTTGTCTCATTAATGTATCAGTGATGTGTATAGACCATTTTATTATTATACAGAGATCACATAAATGATGAACCGAAAGTAAACAAAGTTTGGCAGAAAATTTGCCACTGTGTCATTGGCATTTAAAAAAGCATTGTGGATGAAAAACAGATGAACATCGCCCCAGAAGATATTAAGAAATGCCCTGATCTTAATAAGGTAATTACTGCTTACAGTAATTTTTGATCACCGAAAATTTGCAATATTTTAATATTGTGTGCTTGGATCTGTCTCATAAATGATCTAATTTTCATCAAAGACCAAAATATGCCTTAAACAATTTATTTTCTTTCACAAAACCCATGTTTCTATTTTTTAATCAAGAGCTACTATAGCTCACTCTCCTGGCCTCTACGTCAGCTAAGATCCTAGATTGAACTAGTTTCTTTCCTTACAAAAAGATAAAAAAAACTTAAAAATAAGAACTCAGTGGTAACATAAATAGGTTCAATATATTTATTTTTTCCACAATGAAAAAATATACAATATGTTTTATTACAAAAAATTAACATACAGTAAGCCAGTTTTTATACAAAAAATAAATAGGATCATAAAAATGTGGATTGAAACTGCATCCAATTAAGTCATTTGATTCTCAAAGCTTTTCAGTAGCAACAAATCACATTTCATCCAACTGAAATAGAAAACAGGTCAAATTATTAAATTCATTGCTCTAAAAATTAATCAGAACAACAAACGTATCTCTGATTGAAAAAAAAAAACTATAAAAATTGAACTGAGCAAAAAAAATGCAATCCAAAAAATCTGTCAAAAAGGTGGTGGGGGGTGGGGGGGGGGGGGGGGGGGAGAACAGGGTAGTTTTATATGCAAAGAAAAGAAAGGAAAAAAAAGACTGTATTTATCATTAGAAAGCTTTTTTTTCTTCCTTGAAAACTTAATTTTCATGAATTTAATTCATTGCACAGGATAAAAGCCATGCGGTTCTGAAAAGAGTGCATAATTGCAGGGAAAAGAAAACTTGCAGGGAAAAGAAAACAATAAGCAACACTTGATTGATTGACAAAATAAACAAATACATACATAGAATAGAATAAAATCTCTAGAATCTAATTTCTACACTTACTAAAGCATCATAATCACTGTTATCAACAGATGCATAATTTTCATCACTATTTTCCTGTTCAGTTTTTATACAAGTAGTAACATTCAAGAAGACATCTGCTTCTACTTTGGTAACGCTACTTGTTTCCACTTCGCACTTCGATATTAACCCAATGCCTTCTGAAATGAGAGAAAACAATGTCAATAAAACTACTATCAGTTCATTCAATGTCAAAATGAAAACACCAGAAAAAAAAATGAATACAAACCATTTCTGATTTTCATCCATAGGTCTAAATCAACTTCAAGCAGCTTACTTTGTAATGACTTCATAAAAGAGTTGTATTCTGAAGTTTGCTGAACCTTAAAAAAAAGTCAATTAAACAAGCTAAAAAAGCATTACATGTTGTTGTATAATCATTTCAGTTCATTGGTATTCAATTTTTAATCAATTATATCGAGTGTTAGATCTCTGGCAGTCCACTTTAATTTCTGCATTTTTTTTTTCTCTCGTCACCAGTAGTGTCACTTCTCGAATACACCTCATTACTTTGGATTAATCTTTATCAGGATGCACCCAACCCTGGCTAGAAGTGCTAAACCCTTTTAAAATGATCATATTTATACTTTTGAACGAAACATTTCAAGCAATGACAATGAAGAGAAACAACAAATAATTCTAGGTTAGCTCTTACCTTGAGGCAAGATGTTCTTAGCTCTTTACAAATTCCAAGGATTTTTGAATGATACAACTTAACATTCTTTTCATCTTTCAAATAAGTCCATACGACTTCAACTATTTGGGCAACAGCTAAAAAATTAAAGAACTATGATTATTCTTTTGGAAAGAGAAAACATCAAGCAAAACTTAAGTAGGCTCATGCACAGAAAATTTATATTGTTGTGAAAATCAAAAGATGTAAACAATCCTAATGAAATGCATAAACATGTTTCAGTGTTACAAGGAATCTCTTTTTTAAAACAGAAAAACATTGGAATACAGATTTTGTCAGACATTTGTTCATCCACTAGTCATGTATTGAAAAAAGCTTTCCTAAAAACATTGAAATATGTTTCAATTATTTGCAATTTTTGTATTTCATAACCTTTTTTTTTTTTTTAATTTTGAGGCCTTAACACTGTATGACAGATATCAGGGATGATTGTGATTTTATGAAAAATTAAATAAAAGTTTGAAAGAGAAAAGTGGGTGGGTGGAAGGGGGCGGAGTTAAAACCCTTATAAATTAAATAAATGCAATTTTATAATTGTATACATAAAATAATTAATAGCATAAACAAACAAGACACATTCCATTCATTCCCAATTAGTTTCAAATAGTTCTCAATCAAAATATTACATGTACTTCAAATAAAATTGCTAATGGGTTATTTATAAAGTTACTTTGGAGCTGGTGATACACAAATTATCTCTAAAAAACTATTTTAAGGTGAAAGCAAAAGTCTAACCAAAGTTGATGTGATATGAAATACATAAATAAACAAAACTAAAAATGTCGAACACCATAAATGAGGAACAAAACATTAGATTATTACTAAACTGTAACCTCCAATTTTTTTTTATATAATTTTAAAACTAAGCAGTTTTAATAAGTAATGATCCTTATTTATAATTATTAGCCAAAATGGTTTTTCGGACGAGCCTAAAACAAATTACTGCTAAGTCGAACTACATGTCTGATTCCTACCCTACAGTTTGTAGTACATTGTTCTACAGATAAGATGAACTACAATTAAGACAAACTGATTTGTAAGTCCCTTGGAGTTCGGTTTAGTGGGGTTGAACATATTATTATTATTATTATCAACTGAGTTGACAGTACAAAAATCTTCAGACATAAAAAATACAAACTTTGGCTAAATTTATTAGTTCACTCCTTCCTCAGAAAGCATTTTTTAGAAGTTACTCTGCAGTCCAGTACCAGAATTATTTTTAAACAATCAATGATACAGATTAAATATTTCTTAAAATATCCTGAAAGGTGAACCAGCAATAGGTTAAAAGCAAATAAACCAATGTTGAAAAACATAAATGCGCAGGAACACTGTAGTAAATTTATAAGCTCACATTTTATACAAGGGAAAAGGTGTTCCTTGTAAGACTGAAACACCTGTCTACAGTGTTCCAGTGAATTTGTGCTTTTTGACATTGTACAATTTGCTGAAATTTTTCAGCACACAGGTATTTATTTATTTTCAGCATTAGGTTAGTCACAATACCTAATACAAATCAATCTCAAAGAATACATGAAAATCAAATACCAAACTTTAAATTTATGCAGTATCATTTCTACATTCTATTCTATGAAAGAAGCTGACCAGCTTTACGAATACTGAGTAAACTGCTTGTTTAACTTTTTGCCTCTGTTGTTCCTTTTCTTTTCTTTTTCTTATTTATTTACTTTGTGTGTGTAAACTTAATTTATGTGTGTGTTATCTTAATTTATTTAAAATTATCACATTCTAATCAATAAATGTCAACATTTTAGCTAAATAATTTTATTAATTTCAGTTACTTGTACTTAGCAAAAAAAAAAAAAAAAACTTATAATGAGTAGGTTAGATTTAGTTGAAAGCAGTTACTTGTCAATGGATATTATCTCCAAATACTGCTAAATACACCGAGAATTACTATAATTTAAGCCTTCTCCCACCTATGCAGTGGATTTCAACATAATCAGTTTTAGTCTATGTGGCCTACAGTTTCAAAAAGGTTGAGCATCATTGATAAAGATTTTCAAATTTTTTAATCAAACTATAGTGCTTAATAATGATATATTTTAATTATTTTCTAAATGCTATGAAAACATTAATTTTAAAGCAAATCTAGCCAGTTCACTTTTTTTTCTTAATCCAAGTATCAAATATAGATAAGTCACAACACGCACTTGCATTAGAAGAATCGAAGAAATTTTCTTTTAAAAAAATTTTTTTAACTAAACATTTTACCAAAGTTTGCAGACATACAAATGACAAATATTTTTCATAACAACATCATAATGAAGAGCAATATTGTGCATAGCTTACCATCAGAAAAACAAACGGGATCACCACTTTTTGTCATTTCTTGAAAGTCCCGTACAGGATTGACAGTTCCTATCTAAAGTATAATGAAAGAGAGCTGGTATAAGGTTTAGCAGCTTTATCCAGTTTTAATAGATATGAAAACTTCCTCTCCCACACAGTTTTAGACAACAAAAGTCAAAATTTTCAAATTTATCCAAGCTAAAGTTTTTTTTAACAATAAATTTTCATAATTTTTTTGCTTTAGACACAAGAGTAAATGAGTTCCAGGTCAATAAAAATCTCAAATTCAATTGTTTTCAACCAGCTTCTTTGAAAATAGAGAATTGATACAAAATGAAAAATTATAAATAAAATAAATACATTAATAAAACAATCCAACAAAGAATATACATCATACTACAAAGAATAAATAAACAAATAATAAATAACATATTATATTTAATAATTTACATTCAGTCTCCTTCAATGCATAAAACAATAAATATTTTGACATTTTTCTATTTTCCAACTATTAGTTTCAGCTTTACTCATTTTTTTTTCTACAAAGGTTGCAATAAAAAAAATTAGCTTTGAAGCCTTTTGTAACCTAAGTTTAAACCTCACTTTAGAATACCGTTTTTAATCAACTAAAAATTGATGATTAATAAATTTGATCATAGAATATTGCATAGTCATCGGGTCTAATGTCTCTTACCAAATTTCAAAAGAATCAAATCACAGAAAGAGGGCGAAAATTGAGTAGCAAGATGTCATTCCATATATAGCTACATACAGGTGAAGTTAATAAAAGTGTGTTAAAAATAGGGAAAGATCCTCTCAATTGATGCTGAACTGTACAATGTAGAATGCAGAAGCACTGTGAAACTGAACTAGCGTTTTTTCTTTTTTTTTTTTCTCCAACTTAGCCTATTTTATAAGGTAGTGGGGAAAAAAATCCCACAATAAACAGCTTTGAAGGTTGAAACATTAAGTTGAAAAGAAACAGCATAATAAAATGAAAATGCATACAAAATGCATTATGGATATGATAAATGATTATCATAACCAACTCTTTCACTACGAGTTATTCCTTTATAAAACCTGTAATTTGATTGCAAAGTATATTATACTTAAATAATTAGAATGCTTCATTAAGCATAATCTTTGGAAATGGTAATAGGGTAGATAATAAGAGAAGTCACTTAAACAATTACGATTTAAGAAATCACAGAGCTTAAATAGTGCTTAAATTTGGGAAAGCTTAAAGTTTTCTATACCAATGCTTGCAGTAGTACGAATAAGATGGAAGAATTAAAAAGAATAATAATAGATGAGAAGTTGGATGTTATGGAACTGACCAAGACATGGGTCACCAAAATTGATGTAGATTTATTACGTATTACTGGGTATAACTTGTCCTTATCAACTGGACATGGTGAACCAAACTTTTAAGAACTCTGGCCTAGATGACCAGTCAAACCTACTCATAGTGTATCTCAAATATTGTCTCTTACAAGTGTTAAAAAAAGAAATTACATTGACTTTAAAGCAAAATGTAAACGGCTGAAGGTGATATAGTGTGCAATCTTTTGCACAACAGTTCTAACATTAAAAATTATAATTTTTTACATGCTTACTTTTGTGACCTGATCAATAACATCATCAATGATGCTGAGCTTGCTGTCAATTCCACTATCATCTGACAATTTCCTTTTGCGTGTATTTTGGGAATTTCTGAAAAGATACATTTAAATTCCAACTACATTAACTTCTTCTCTTTATTACATGAAAATAACAGGAAAAAAAAAGCATCTTTGTCCCATTTCAAAAAAGAAAGAA
Source organism: Uloborus plumipes (assembly GCA_038373865.1). Classification (NCBI taxonomy): domain Eukaryota; kingdom Metazoa; phylum Arthropoda; class Arachnida; order Araneae; family Uloboridae; genus Uloborus; species Uloborus plumipes. The sequence continues at coordinate 49,203 of JAXGGA010007779.1, read as the reverse complement.
ATATTGTTGTTTCTAAAAAATAATGTCATTTTAAAAAACTATGAAACAAGTGGCTGTCTTTTTAATTTGTAAAGCCATAGTTTTTTAATTAATAGGAGTCCCACCCCATGCCGCTACTGCTCCCCAGACCTGAAGATTACTTCTCAAAAATGTAAAGCCTGTTAGGAAGAAAAATTTAAAGCCTGTCGGGGGGGGGGGGGGGCAACTTAAGTTTGAAAATATATCCTAGCAGTTTCTGAAAAAAGAGCCATTCTCTACTGAGTTACTGGGGAAGGATCACCATTAATAAAACATGCTATAAGAAATTTTAAAAAAATGCCTCGGTGCTAAAATGTAAATTAATATGTTACTCCAAAATTAGACCATTGATTAGAAAGATACATAGCTTACACATTAGACAATATATTAAAAGATGTATCTTGTTTCTTTTTCTGGATTATTTCTTTTAAACTAAACACAGATTTCACTCTTTCCAAAGCATCATCGGCAATTTTGAGCACCTAAGAGAAAAGGAATTTGTTAAAATGAAAGCTAAGAAAAAAAAAAAAAAAAAACACAGAAATTTCCAAATATCATTGAAAAGATTACTTTGGATTGTAACAAGTTTTTATACATACATATATATATATATATATATATATATATATTCTTTAACTAAACAGAAGTCTTCAAAATGCTCAAAAATTACAGCAATTCCAATGCCCTAATTTGATTCAAAAGGTATCTGAAAAGTAACTCGTTATTATGGTAAAGTGATGTAATACTTATTATGGCAAAAACACAAAAAAGTGTAATAAACTATTATATGATCAGGCACGGATCTAGAGGAGGTACAAAAAATTGCCCTTTGGCATCTATCTTTCTGAAAATGACTCCTCCTGAACCAGAAGCTGGATCCACTCTTGTATATAATGACCTTGCGAAACATTTCTCACAAGATTTTTTCAACTTTATTATTTTAAATAGCTAGTAAGTGTTAGCTGATTAAAACAATGAAGCAGTATATGAATGTCTGTTTAAACTGTTTACTATATTACAAAATATGATGATTTACACTGAGCATTTGAAACACATTTCAGTCATTTGAACGTTTGATTAATCTGATGTAGCAGCAATTTTCATAAAGTTTCCTTTTCTTTCTTTTTTTAAAAAAAACATTGAATTTCTGTAGCATAAAAGAGTAAACACCCTTTTTTCATATTTATAATTTAGAACGTCATTTCACATTTAGCGAAAAATGCAAACAAATCTAAAATGGATAAAATTTCATCACTTGTAGTTATTTACCTTTTCAGATGGATTAATAATGGCCTTCACTTGGGGAGATATTTCTGGCAATGGCTTTTCAGGATGAAAAGCTTTATGCTGCAAACACTGTAATAAAATAAATAATGGTCACTCAAGATTTAAATTTCATCAATATATTGGCAAATTATTTGTGAGTTAAAACATCTCGTACTTGATACAATCTTTGCAAATATGGATTAACTGTACACTTTGGTTTCAATTCTTCACTTGGGTTGCCATCTTCATCGCTAAAAGTAAACAGAAAAAAATCAGATTTAGATACGACTTCTTCATATGCCAATTAAAACTAATCTACATTTTTTAATACCTAAAATATAAGTTGTTATTGTTACTATTAGTATTATTATTACCTAAACACAAATTGTGTAAGATTAGTTTGCACTAAAAATTTTGAAATAAAATTAGTTCTTGCTTTCTTGATTGCAAAATTATAGTTGCTCTCAATGTCTTTATATTTCAGTTAATTCAAAAATAGCAATAAAAGTGAAATTGAGAATTAAGCGAAGAAGATAAAAATATTGTAGGATAGTAAAAACTATTCGAACAAAGCCGTATACTGCCTACTTCCCTGAATTTTTAATTCAATTTTTATTGTCTACTTCAGAGTTAAGTTGAGCATAAAGATACTATGATCAACTACAATTTTTGGTATTGTAATCAGAATTATGCACTATTTCAAACTTTTTAGTGTAAACTAAGCCTATAGAAATAATCTTAAGATTTTTAAAAAAAAATTCTTATATTTTCTTTTTTTTTTTTTTTTGTATTGAAATTTATCAGAAGAGAAAGTTTTTGAAATTTAAAACATTTCACTGTTACTTATTTATTATTTAGAAATTAAGATTTCACTTTAAAACAGTATTCATATTCGTTAAACATTTTTAAAGAGGTATATAGCAAAGAAATTTCTTTTTAAACACTTGATGATGACTTGAATCAAAGAAACTCCCAAACCTGTATTATTTGAAAAGTTTCAAGTGCTTAAAGTTGGTAATTGCTTAAGTTCAGCCTGGAAATTAGTTTTTACTTAACTATACCGGTTGCTATGTTTCTTGAGCGTGATGTTAGGGGAGAGTGGCAATGAATGGGCCATGGTGATGAATGGACCACTAACAAAATATGAAAAAGTATTTGAATGATTTTTTTTCTTTTTTTTTTATGCCAACAATAGATGTAGCTATTTGTTCTACTAAACTCATCCAATTTTCATTCGTTTGCGCTGAGCCATTTTCAAACTAGAGTGGCATGGTCAAGAATCTGACTGAAAAGTAAGTTTTTCCCTTTTTAGTAAAACATTTCCTAGCTAAAATGTACCAAGTATTTCACTGCATACACATGTATAAGCTAGTCTTTCCATATCTATAAACTAATCTTAAGATGTATTTTGATGTTATCTAAATTCAATGTACTCAAAAAACCTAAATGTATTCCAAAATTATAGGTGGGGCTGAATGGGTCACTATGTCATGGTAATGAATGGGCCACCTAAATTGTTTTTCTTCCTTTTCTTTGGATTTTCGCATTAATATGAAACACAACTGACTGTCATAGATAGATTAAGATTACTGTCGTCAAAATAGGTTTGTAGTAACTTCTAAATATAATTTGCAGATCTATATTATATTCCTATAGTACAATGGACCTCTGGTCGCAATGCGTAGCTTGAAAAAGCCCCCCTCTCTACTTCATATTATATTCCTCACAGTACAATTTCATTTTCTTTCTTTGTAACTTAAGTAAAGTTAGATATTTCTTATTCCCAAAGTCTAGTACATTTTTTTAAAAATTTTTGAATTTTGACAAGTTTGAAAATGAAGATGAAGTTTTTGAAAGTGATTTTTAATATTATTTTTGAAATATATAAATTTTGTTAAATCATAGTGTGTATTATCTGTTATTTTTTTTATATATATTTGATGTTATTTATTTCTTACAATCTCATTATTTAGTCATTTTTCTGCTACAATTGGTATGCATCAGTTTTATTTTAATTGCATCAGTTTTGATGTTTATATAATATTAAATCAGTATGATTTTGTATCATCATGTCAAATGCCACATTTATTTTGTCATATTCAGCAAATAAAAGATTAAATCCACATGTTTTCATTGAATTCATTTAGTGGCCCATTCATTACCTTCGATGGCCCCCCCATAGGTGGGGTTGAATGGGCCAAATTTCAAAATTTTTATTTTCTATTATAATTCAGTATAGACAGGTGCTAATCCAACTTTTATGACTGTTTTAGATAGCCAGATAAGTAAAGTAACTAAAACACCAATTTAGAGTTAAAACAAAGTGTTAGAAAAAATTACAAAAATTCAGAACCAAAAAGTGGCCCATTCATTACCACTCTCCCCTATATTGCACAGAAAAAAAACAAGGAAAACCAAGTTAACATATAAATTCGTAAGATTCTTGAGAGAATGAGAAACTCTTCTGTTCTTCATATCTAACTCCCATTAAATTCTCATTAAAAACATATTCAATTCAATTTTTAAGTATGTTTGAACTTTGAATCAGTTTTAATTTCCCAATTACTATTTAATTTACATAACTACCATCAAGCTATTGAAGTGGAAAAATTTAGTCTCAGAAACTAATGCCACACTTTGAAATAAATAATCTTAACACTTTGACTAAGATTAGCTCTTAAATAGAGTATTAAATTTTTTTGCTTTCAAAAAAAAAGGTTTTATTTTTTTTTCCTACTAATATTAAGATTGTCATGACTGGATAACATGAAAAAATTAAATTTATAAATTATTTGTACTCCGCAATTCAAAAATTAAAGCTTGAACTTGGGGGGTTTGTATGTTCCATAATAGTTTTTAAAAGGTATGAGTGCTAATACAATAAAATAAAAAATAAACCTTCACTTTAAAAAATGCAATAGTTTTAACAACTAACAATTCTTGATAGCACAATCATTAACTACATAACTACATATTCATTGGTACTTGACACACAATCTTCATCTTAACTCAATAGGTTATCGTGAAGGACTTTCAGTAATCAATAGTTACAATTTATGTGCACATATAATTGACTTAAAAGATATGTAAGATAATGACTTAAATGAAGTGACAAAACAACCTAATCATAACTGAAGGGAGGAATGCCAAAACCTACTCACTAAGTAGCAGTTAAATCCATAGAAGTAATTAGCTCATCTATACTATTCAACTGTTCATCTAAAAATTAGGCAAATACGACAATAAGCTTCAAATAAGTACATCTACTGTATTCAAATGTTTATCTAAAAATCAAGCATGTATGACAACAAGCATTAATCAAAATACCAACAAATCAGATCGGAAACATCAATAAAAATACCCCACCTGATGGTATATTGTTAGGATTTGCATCTAATGATGAAAATACAAAATGTCGAAGGTCTTCCATGAACGGGAGAGTTACGAACACCAAACACTAAAAATATACAAAGTGTAAGAAAAGTAGGACAATAGAAAATTCGCTTTTTTTTTTTCAAAATAAACCAATAAATTGAATTAAAATTTAAAAAAGAACGATTTATTTACTTCATAATTTTGCCTTATTTTAGGGGCCAGAAATCCCATCTTAGGAGCAGATCTTGCTGAATAAACATGTCCAACAATGGCAACCATTTTAGTTTCATGAAGTGCTTGTATAAAAGAAGCTAAAGCAACACCAGCTAGCTGTTGAGATAACAAAAGTATTTCAATGTTAGACAATCTAATAAACGCCAATAAGATTTTTTTTTGTTTCTGTTTTTCTTCTTTTTTGAGATTGCACAATAGGGCGTCCCGAAAAAATCGAATTTCGACAAAGCACTTTGCCTTAGTGCAGAAAATTTGTGACTCCCCAACACTAATTACTGGGCAAAATTTCTTGACTCTGAGTTGATGCCTTCTGCTCTGGCAAGAAGCTTGAAGTTTAGAGATTTTTGGAAAAAAAATAGAAAAAAGAGAAAATTAACAAAATATTTTAAAATTCACAGAATGTTAAGCCTTCGTGGTAAAAATTTGTGACTTTCTAACACTAATTACTGAGAAAAATTTCAGGACTCTGAGTTAATACTTTCTACTCTGGCAAGAGGCTTGGATTTTAGAGATTTTTAGAAAAAAATAAAAAAAAGAGAACATTTATAACATATTTTATATTTCACCGAATGTTAAGAATTAGTGCAAACAATTTTTGACTTCCTAACACTAATATCAGAGCAAAATTTTGGGACTCTAAGTTAATGTCTTTCGCTATGGCAAAAGACTTGAATTTCAGGTAAAAGAACCCAAAAGATGAATATCAGAGCAAAATTTCGTGGCTGAGTTAATGTCTTCCGCTGCGGCAAAAGACTTTAATTTTAGGCAAAAGAGCACTAAAGATTTTAATAAAACAGCCCAAAAGAGGGGTCTTTATTTATAATCTAATTACATGTAGAAATAAGGTCGATTAGAAATTAAAATATTTATACAGTTAGAAAACCTCAAGACAAGAATTCAAAAAATTAGAACTGCATTTTTCATACAGATTTCTATGTATTTAAGAAAAAATTACAAAATGGATTTAAATCTCATCAATTATGCATTTTAAAAACTTCATAATGTACAGTTCATGCTTTAGAATTTACAGTTAGAGAGACAGCATGTTAAGTTGCAATTTGTAATCACTTTTATGCTGAAATGCAGGCATATTGCTGGGTGATTTTAAAACAGCCAAAATAAACGTCTCTTTGCTCTTGGTCACATACTTAATTTGCTGCCTTCGAAACTAACTTCACGACGCATTCAACGTCCTGTGTGTGGCAAGGGAATTGAATAAACTTATATTTTTTACATGTAACTCCAATATCCAACATATTTCGAAGATTGTCTGAAGGAACATTGCGGAGAACTGGTGCAGGAGTTATTTTGCAATTGTTCCAGTCTGTCAAACTAACATAATCTGTAGCTTCAAATTTAAGCTTCAGGATGTGGAATGTGCGCACACAGTCTTCATAAACATATCCACTTTATCAGAGAGCTCGGCATTCATAGAATCTTAAAGGCTAGAAAGTCACTCTTTCACACGTTATCATACTCAACAGAATGTTTTCTGGACAAGCAAAAAGAATGCATTCCGAGCAATGACGGGATCGATTACGTTAAGATACATTTTTGACAAGTATCTTGATGCATGACCTTGTTTGATTCTCCGATTGAAATGACGTTGAAGTAGATGTGTCAAAAGAGTAGCGAATAGAGTCCTGCGACCTTTCTGTCACTCTCTTTGGAAGTTTCTTTGTTTCTTCAATATCCACTGCACCGATGGACATTAACCTAGTAGTCCTTTGATCAGAGAAAAATGGGCTTTCTTTCAAAGAAACTCTTTTCTCTTTAGGACTTGCACATGAATACAAATCATGGCACTTACAAGCAGCTATATCGAAGAGTTTCACTGATACCTCCTTAAACTTCATAAGTGGATCTCGTTTTCTCGTTGTGTTTGACTCTTAAGAACAGCCTTCATGGCCACATATTTTTTGTGATAAGTATCATTGCAATAACACGTTATTCTGAAATTACCGCAATGCACGAGTCCTTATACAAGTTTACTATCTTTCTTGCTACACGATCAGCAATAATCGAGAAGCTAGCTCCTTATTACTAGCCATCTCTAAGTCTCTCGTGCATACAAAATTGTAAAGCATCTCCATAGGTTGGAAGCATGCAGTCAAAGTCTTTAGCATACCCAAAATTGCAAATTTAGAGTTATCTCTTGGGGAAAAAATTGAGCGTTTCGATTTAAACATATTGCAATAATACGAAAAACACGCCAAACGACTTCGAATCAATATTTAAAACACTTGACTTCCTCATAGACTTAACCATACAAACAAAGATACCCCATTTAAGTTCAAGAGGTAGTCTGATATCATTCAGGTGATAAAAATTCGAAATATTGAAGAGTATTAGGTATGTAGCAGCTTTGTTATGTGTAACTCGCATTTAAGAATTTTTTTTTCAAAATTCTCTAATTTCAGGCCTCCTTTCAGAATCTAATTAATTAGCTCACAGACTTAAAATTTTACATATTAGTTTGGGATAGGAAGTCATAATTTTTTGCACAAATTCTTAGCATTCGGTGAAATTTAAAATATTTCGTAAATTTTCTTTTTCTTTTTTTTTCTAAAAATTTCTAAAATCCAAGCCTCTTGCCAGAGCAGAAGGTATTAACTCAGAGTTCTAAAATTTTTCTCAGTAATTAGTGTTAGGTAGTCACAAATTTTCAGCACTAAGACTTAACATTCTCTAGATTTTAAAATATTTTGTAAATTTTCTCTTTTTTCGATTTTTTTCTAAAAATCTCGAAACTTCAAGCCTCTTGCCAGAGCAGAAGGCATCAACTCAGAGTCAAGAAATTTTACCCAGTAATTAGTGATGGGGAGTCAAAAATTTTCCGAACTAAGGCTAAGTGCTTTGTATAAATTTGATTTTTTCGGGACACCCTATTACACAATGCAATAAACATTACAAACAAATAGCAACAATTACCAACAAAACATTACAAGAATAACAATTGCAAAAGTTGCATAAAGTATTGCAGATATGTTTCTGAATTCAAGAATTTTTTTGAAAAGAAAAAAATATGTGTGTGTGTGTGTGTGTGTTTTTTTTTTTTTTTTTTTTGCACAGAATATTTTTGTTGTACCCCTGCAACAGGCATTTGAAGTTTTTCTTTTTTGTCATTTATACAATTTTTCGAGTGTTTATTTTTACACCAAAGGGAAATATTTTAATTGATTATTGAAATAGTTGGCTATTAAGTCTTTCAATTCACACAAATTATTCTATCACAATGAGTTACTTCACAACAAAAATATTTTTGCTGTTAAAAAAATACAATGAAATATATTTGCTATTTTTTTTTTTTTTTTTTTTGGAAATAATCCATTATGTTAGTAGGGCCCGAAAGCTGACGACAATTCATTTTTTCTGCATTTTTTGCATTTTCTGACATTTTTTCAAGTAGTATACATTTTTTAAATATTTTTACAGACCTTTTTACATTTTTAAGACTTTTTCCTATTTCAGAGCTTCTATTTCTGATCAAAATAAAGTTTGATTGATTCATTATATCTTGGCATCTTAGGCAAAAATTTTCAATTCTAATTTTCAAGAATAGTACCATCTGCTAAGAAACTGAACCTTCTTTTCAGTGGGAGTAAGATGCATTTTATTATTCACTTTAACAAGGATACTTCAACAAGAATACTTTGGATTGTGACACAAAAGTTTCTATAAATATATTTTTTTTAATAATCAAGTCTTCAAAATGCTCAAAATTACACTAATTCTAATGCCCTAATTTGATTCAAAAGGTATCTTAAAAATAACTCATTATTATGATGAAGTAACACATTTTTGTGTTTTTTGCTATAAACTTATTATAGCAAAAACACAAAAATGTGTAAAACTATTATATGATCAGAGACGGATCTAACAAGTGAAGTAGGTAGAATGAAAGAAAATAGTTTCACAAAAGGAACATGGAAAAGCTGGTGAATTAGGTACTGAAACAGTTTCTGTATGCGGATGACATTTCAGATTCTTGATGCATTCATTATTTTGGAATTAGATTTTCGACTTTTGAGAGTGTAATTTTCAACTTTTGAAAGTGTAATTTTCAATACTGAAAAACACTTTATTTTAAGTGTCTATGACCATCCCTTATTCTGAGTAAAATACTCAAATGCAAGCCATCAAAATCTTATTTTTTATGTCAATTAGTAAAAGAGAATTTGGTCAAAATATATTCAACTAACAGTTGTATGGAGTATTTCATCAGAATAGCATGCTCAAGCAATTGAAGCAAGAAAGCAGTCTGTTACATTTCAACTTCTGATTTTAATAATAATAATAATAAACTATTTATTTTACCTCATGCCTTTTTTAAAACTTTCATAAACTGCATTTTTCTTTTATCATTTTTTATGTATTTTTAGAACAATATTAGAAAGGTTTTAGGACTTTAACTTCTGGCCATAGATTATTATATAATAATTTGTAGCTTAAAGAGCATAATTGCTTCTCTTCCTATTTAATATTTATTATTAATTTCAGTAAGCAATAGAAAAAGGATATGGCATTCTGATAAGTTTTTGAAGAGCAGTCTATTTTGGATCAGTATTTCTCGTATTGTCAAATTTTTAGGAAATAAAGAAAAAAGCCAGAAAAAGACATTGCTATTTAGCCCTGATAAACAACATTAATGTGAAAAACTTATGTAGGCTTTTTTTAAAGCAAAAGAAACAAAATATGCAATTAAAAATACAGGAATTTTAAAGCGTAAATGTGTAAGACAACAGATTTAAATAAAGTAGAAAATGCTGTATTTTTGATTTTCTCAAATTAAGGAAGAATAATGATATTTTTGAGAAATAGTTTTGCATTTACAGTTATCTTAGACATGGCTGGTCCAGGAACTACAATTATTTGTACCACTCATCAAAAATAGTAAAACTGAACTTTTACTTTTGACAACTAACACGGTCCAACAGTTTGTTTATCAGAAAAAAGTTACTATTATATAGAATACCTTAAGTCTTTCAGTAACTTAAAAATAAATGTTTTGACTAAAATTTTTTAAAAAGAATAAATAAAACATATGTATCAAATCAATCGCAGCTTTTACAATAACCAAAAACTTTTTCTAAGAGCAAAAAAATGTCAACTGTATATTCACAGATACATTTGCATGTAATACAGGCTCTACATGTCACCTACTTCTTTGTTCTTCTGTTCAAATACATACATCGACTTGTCTCCAACATAATGAAATCTTTTAACCTGAAAAATATATATGTAACAAAAATTCAGTTCCAAAGAAAAATACTACAGTAAAATATACAATTAACACATTTATTTTTAGCAAAAAGGATTGAATCACTATTTATAACAATGTTTAAAATGTACAAATAGCAATAAAAATTGCAAAGATGTGTTTTGAAGTCATAATAAGCAATGTCTTCAATGCAAAAAAAAGAGCACATTAATAAAAAGACATTTAATAAAAGCTATATGGCTTTTAGCACAAAGCCTTTTAACATTAACATATTTTTAACATGAAAGTTAGCTTAAAATATTAAAATAACTTTAAGACAACTGTGTGCAAATTTTTCATAAAAAAAAATTTACATAGAAAAAAATAAGGCATTACATAAAAGCAAAGCATGAAATCTTGCAAGTTCACACATGAAGTTATCTAACAAACCTTGTCACATAGCCTGAAAAGGAAAAAAAAAGGAAAAACACACAGGGGGGAAAAAGCTTTACAAACCAATAATTTCATTTCCTTTAATATATTGATTATTTTGGTTCTTAAGAAACTGTAAAACTTTACATTTTAAATAAATAAATCTTTGCTTATTTATAAATTAACTATCATCACAGTCAACTTGAAGTAACTCATTTTATTCGGTCTCAAACTCTTTTAAAGGCCCCAGGAATTTCCCATAGCTCGAACAAGTGTTTCGAAGTGGGTCTTGGGGACTACTTTGGACTGCATATGAATTTTAAACACAAACTATGACTGGCTTGATATTTTTATACAATAAAATTTCTTCAGAAAGGATCAAACTGTTAAATATTGTTACAAATTAAAAAAAAAAAGATTGAATCTTCTTATTCAGAAATAATGCAGTCCTTTTCGGACTTTGTAACATATATCAACAATGTATTTAAAATACATTTCATATTGCTATTCTGGAATAGCCATATTCTGACCTGCTTCAAGTATTTATTCTTGAAGTTGTCAATGTTCCTGAACTGAAGCTTGAATTGAAAAAGTAATAAAGGATACAGTAAAGAGAATTCACATAAAACGTAAAAGTTGAAAATTATTAAAATAAAGGAGATTTACAGAGGAATTCCATTTCTTATGGCCTACGATTAACTATCAGTTCCAATTGAAAATTAAAAACATAGCATATTGTTTGTAGACATTTTAGAAACAATATCTTAAGTGCTAATGTGAGATCATTACTACTTAAGAATTTGAATACAGGCATTGGGATTTTTTTATATTTATTTATTTAACATTGCATGTTAAAACAATGTCTTTAAAAGAAAAAAAATGATAAAAAATTTCAGTCATAGTGAAAAAAGAGATCTAAGCAATACATTTCCAAAACTAAGCTAAGAGTGAACTATTAGGCGCAAGCTAAGCATTGAGTTAATAGAATATGTAATAAACAGTATTAATGAATATTGTATACTAGTTAAAGATTTAATTGCCAATTTTTTTAACAATATATATTTTACTAACATTTTCAGCTTTAGTAAACCCAAGCACCCTTAAGCCCTTCTCTCCAGATTGGTGTTTCATATTCTGTTCATCTTCTGCTGTGTATGGAACTAAAGTAGTACCATACCTGAAAGCTGAAAAAAAAAAAATCACGTTAATAAAAAAAGACTGCCATACTTCAAGATATTTTTATTTTACTGATTCAAAATGTATTACATACTAAACTATAGTTCAGAACTCTCCAAGTGAAAATTCAAAAAAAAAAAAAAAAACTTATTCGGACAAAAAGTTTAAACACAAAACTAAGGAGCATATCCAAAGAGAAATTCCAGAACACTTACTGAACCAACACACACACACATGCAAGGGATATTCAGAAAATCTTATAATTTTTTATAGCATTATTTACTTTAGGTACATTTCTTTTGCGACTTGAATGATAGAATACCAAGCACTAAACTCGGTCAGATGAATATCTCTTGACAAAAAATAAAAAGGATGAAACAAAATATTAGAAAGTTAATAGAAAGGATGAGTAGTAATATTGATATTGAATTGTTGTTTAGTTTTAGACAGTATGTACTACGTTAAAAGAAAATTTTAGCTTTTTCCAATAAGTAAAATGTGAACTCAACAAAGATAAATCTCTTAAATTAAATACTATTTAATTAAAAAAATTTTTTTTTTACACTAAAAGTAAATCTACAAATCATTTTTTTTTCAATGAATGGAGAATGATTTCCAATTTTGAGTGAGTAATTAGGTTATACAGGAAAAAAAGATTGTGTTCAGAAATAATAATTAGCAAAAAGGCAAATGTTTGTTAAACCTCTCAGTGACGAACAACCATAGGCTATGGAGAGAGCTACACAGAGTGAGCGTCAAGACAGGTCACCAGAGAATCAAAACACAGAAATGCATCGCAAAACAACATTTTAGTACATACTTTGGGAAAATAAATATTGAAATTGAACTAGTTATGGTAGGGCCAGACAGTTTGCAAATGCTGTACAGACAATAGACATTTCTATTCATGTCTCCCCCCCCCCCCCCCATTTTATTACTTCAAGAAAAAAAATTATCATTATATTATTTAGGATTATATGGTATATATTAATCATGTGACAAGTATATCTATGTTTTTGTTAAAACATTGATGTTTTTAACACCGGTGTTTGAGGGTAGATGTTTTTTTTGTTTTCAATATTTTACATTTAAGCTAAACAAAATATTTAAAAATGCGAATATGTTTATAGTTATGATGAAAAAGTTTTATTATTAATCAGTTATTGAGAGATTTATGACATGGGAAAGAGTTTTCTGTTATTAGCTGTCTATAGAATTAGACTTATATTTCAGAAATGTTAAAAATCCTTTTTTCCACATCAGTGTTAAAAAGAATGTTTAGTATTTCTAAAGTTTTCACCATGTATAAAGAGAAGTTTTTTTAATATAGTTTTCCTCAAAAATATATATGAACGTAATATTGCCCCCCCCCCCCCCCAACCAATAGGTACTTGAATTAAAAAGTTATAATTTTACTTTAAATATAGACTTAGTATACATTTCAACTTCCTACAAATTACAGATTACGGAAAGCGTCGTTTGGTCGAAACGCTGAATATGGAAGCTTCAACTGCATACATTAAAGTTTTACCACTGAATGCATAATAAATGCATACAATATTATACTTCCTATACTATAATACTTCCTATAGTGTAATACTCTTAGTGTTACACAACAATTTTAGCTTACTGTCTCATTTTTAAATTAATTTTACAAATCGGGATGAAAAGAAAGAGATAAATTGAAAGATGAGCTTATTTATTTTGGTATTAGTTGTCATTTTCAAGTGTTGCCCTTTAATTTTTTATACTGCCTTCATAAAGATGTGGGCAAATTGAGCATTAGTAATTACTATAGATAATATTTTAATTAAAAGCTCATTTTATCAGTTTTTTTAATGTAATATAATGCCAAAAATATAATGTATAATTACCAGAAATTGTATTTTCCTTTGGTACTTCAGTTTGAGAATCATCATTCATGAAATATGAAGTCACTCTCTCTACCTTTGCATTCAGCTTATGAGCATAAGCATTTCCCCATGATTTAGGCTTAGTCTCATTAACCTAGAAATAATTGATACAGTTAATTCAGTAGGTAATACTCTCCTTTATTAGCCTAAAGTAATTTCAATATAGATTAGTGATACAATGGATATCAATTTGATCATATGAAGGATGCAGCATATTCGTTTTGAACTACAACCAGGAACCTAGCTGAATGTTGGAACATTTTTGCTCCATAACATATTTTCTCTTTTTAAAATGAAATAGCTGTTTTTTTATGACCAGTCGCTAAGCCGTTACACGCACAATCCACCTTTAAACGCCAAGATTGCTGCCTTCGGCAGCTGCTTAAATAAATTTGGCAGTGATATTTATCAATCATTCTCTGTCTGTAAAATTTCTTTTCCCTACTTATCAATGACTGTCCATCAATGACTCAATGTGTCTGAATATTTATCTATCTATGTGCTCTATACATATCCAATTCCATATATTTAGTACTTATCTATCGCTATTTATTTTAACCTAACTGCCAATCATATTCCCTAACAAAAAGAAAAATCAAGCAAAAAACCCTCCTGTTATACTTCTATAATTAAAATAGCACACAGAAAAAGTATTCAAAGAAAAAGAAATGCAGCAAAACGTCCGTCAAAAAAAAAAAAAAAAAAAAAAAAAAAAGAAAAGAAAGAAATGAAATTCCTCAGTAAAACACTATGACAAAAAAAGCAAGCAAATCTGTTTGAACAACTGCAATTTTAGATTACGTGATATGATGTCATAGAAGCAGGAGAAACAGCTAGATTTTGCTGGCTGCCGGAAAGCATAAAACTTCTGTTGCGTTCTGTATAAATAAAATTGTTAAAAAAAACTTGCACATTTTTGAAAACTTTTATTTTCAGAAGGGGAAATGTTCGTTCTGTTACGGACTTACTTTTTGGAACAAAGGCTTCTATACTTTTCACGGCATGAGTTGAGAAAATCATAAACCACCGGAAAGCATGAAAAATAAAGGTTTTTTCAAAAATTCAAAAAGAAAAAAATGCAAAAATCACTTGATTTTCAAAGTTTTCTTTTTTCATCCTGATCAAAATTAAATTTCGAATTCTCCAGGGTTCCCACCCTCTCAGCAGATTAAAAAATAGGGCCTTTTTCAGGCCCATTTTCCAGAATATATAGGGCCAATTGACGTTATGTAGTCGTACTTCTGCTGAATAACTTTAACTTTTAAGGGAAAAGCTTATCAGTCATTCGAAAAACATAACTATTATGTTCTTGCATAATATGTTCATTTCTATAAACAGCAAAGCTTCAACTCCCATATACATTTTATCACCAGTTATGTATCATTTAACATTTTTAACACAGCTTAAGAAACGAGCAACGGGTACTATACAGCTACTACACTCACGCAAAAATTTTATGTACAAATTTTAAAATTGTAGCAGTTCCTTTTAAACCATTCAAATGTAGTACAATATGACACTTTTAATTTATAAAATTCAAGGATTAACAAACAGACTCTAGGCCTATATAAAAAAATAAATTTCTGTTATCTTAGCATAAGTCAACTAAAATTATAATTTTAAATGGTGTTCACATGAACTGTGTAGAAAAAAACTACTAATAACAGTAAAAAATGACATGGAATTTGCTATGGGATTTATATTAAATATATTTCACCATTTACCTCAATGATTTTCAGTCGAGTCTTTGAAATAAGTCACGTCAAACAGTTCATAAAACTTTACAATTTAATGCACAAATTCGCAAAGTGAGCTGGTAAATTTTATGAGTAATTGAGCAGTAAAAAAGTAATAGTTCAGTTCCAATAAAATATATATATATACATGTATGTACAAGAAAACTATTTACAAATGAAAAGTTACTTTTTAATTATGTTTCAATTCTTTTAAGAGTTCACTAATTTTCTTATCAGCTTCATCAAGCTGCGCTTTTTTGTCCTTAGCTGTTCACCTAAAACTGTTAGACTGTACAACGTACTGAATATTTCCAGTGCTTTCTGCTTTTTCTGCCAGATCGTTAGCTCCAGATTCTAACTGGGCAATTGAGGTTTCCAAGTGAGCCTTTTTTGATTTTATCTCTTCTAACTCATCAAACATATATTTCCTTTTTTTTGTGTGGGCTTCTGTTTCTTTCTTCTTTTTTTCAGATTCCAAATAAGCCAAGTACCTTTGTCGAGCATTGGCTGCGCCAAGTCTCAAATCTTTGTTAATATCCAAATGACCTCCACTTTTCTTGAAATGCTTCATAACAATACGCTAAGCAACCAAGGATTTCTTTTTTAAATTCTCTACCTCAAGTTGGTGATTGATAGAAAATCCTCTCTCTACATCAGCTTGTCCATGGGACAAGATTAAGAGCATCTTAACAACCCCCCAAATTTTGGAGTAAGGCTGTTCATTCAAATAATTATTCAAAAAGCAGTCCTAACGAGCTTCTGCATCTCTACGGTTGAACTTTTCAAAATTTTCAACGTAATTTGCAACAACATTTAATAAAAAGGCAGTGAACTCCATGAGGATAGCATCACACTCTTCTTTTGCAACTAAATCCAAAATTGCAAGGTGTACAAGAATTTTTTTCATTTTTACTAAACAATCGTTGCTGTTTAAGGCCATATGTTTTGGATTTATCGATTGCAAACACCTCACAAAGCTAAACTTTAAAGGTGAGTTTTGAATTAAATATGATGCAAACTCTAAGCAAAATTCTTTTACTTGATTTTTTATTTCAATAACGTCTTTTTCAGCAATTATTTTGCTATACATGTGCTTTTTTATTAGCAAATCCCCAACAAATCCAGTAGTGATTTTACTCATACTATTGTGATTGTCCACATCTTTCACATCCAATTGTGATACTTTGAGAGCACTGTTTAAAATTTCTTTCTTATCTTTTTTGAACACATTATACACGATTAAAATATTTTGGATGATTTGCCTGAGATCTTCTGCTATGAATGGTGATAGTGGTTTAGAACTTTGGTAAGCAGTTAAGAATGGAATTATTATTTTGCAAACTGAAATAAAAAAATTTAATTTAACTTCTATTAATTTATCTTTACAAGCTGCTTTAATGATGGAGAATGATTTTGCTGTTGGTTTTGGAATTATTTTTTTATCTACGCTGTCGACATATAATTTGACATTATCTAAAATCTGTAGAGCCCTTTCTGATGCTGGAAATTTTTCCAACCATCTATGTTTACAAAATTTTAGAGGAACTCTTTTCGACTTTGACAGCTTCAAATAATCCTCTCACCGGGCTGGGGAATCTTTAAACAGCTGGTATAGAGCAGACAAAAAAGAATCTATTTCCCAGCCTGTAGCTAAGCAGCCATGCTTAAATGCATTATTTAGGACGTGGAGGCCACAGCTTCCTAAATTCAACATTTCTTTGTTGTATTCATTTTTCAGCTGCTGTTGTAACATCCCAAATAGTTTCCAGTTAACTGCTGGACCATCCATCGATAGCTGAACAACCTTGTACAGCCTAATTTTGTTAAATATTTCCTGGAACTCCGAAAACATCACGTCCGCAGTAGCATGTCCCAGGAACACTGAAGTTACATAGGATGTTTCAACTAACTGCTTAGTTTCGTTCCAAAAGCGAACATGTACGTCTAGTTGCTTTTTTTTTTGTATATATTTGTTCAAACTTTCATCAAACAAAAGGCAATAGTTCGCACAATCCTTCAACAAATCATACTGTAAATTTTCCAAGTATGGGGCTATTCCAAAACATATTAAATAAGCACATTTTGTTGGCCCACATGAAAATTGTTTAGCTATTAAGCTATCGGGGAACATGTCTTGAAAAAGCTTACTTATGTCTTTACAGGAGTTGAAACTATAATGCTCTGTGATACATTTAATC
Source organism: Uloborus plumipes (assembly GCA_038373865.1). Classification (NCBI taxonomy): domain Eukaryota; kingdom Metazoa; phylum Arthropoda; class Arachnida; order Araneae; family Uloboridae; genus Uloborus; species Uloborus plumipes. The sequence continues at coordinate 31,655 of JAXGGA010007779.1, read as the reverse complement.
GCCCACCTTATTTCAGCATCTAGGACGGAATTCTTAGTTACTATCAAATTCACAAAAGGGGCTGATGAGGTAGAAGGGACTGCCGAGGTGGAAGGAACTGCCGAGGTGGAAGGAACTGCCGAGGTGGATGGAACTGCCGAGGTGGATGGAACTGCCGAGGTGGATGGAACTGCCGAGGTGGATGGGACTACTACAATGTCTAGATCCTTTTGAGGGTTATTTAAAAAACTTTTCATCAAAGCAGATGTGTTGCAGTTAGCATTTACTAGTGCCATATGTTTTTTGCCTGAAAGAAAATTTTACAGTATAAAAATAATGTTTCTTTATCATTTACTTTGAACTTTTTTATATATATTAATAACTTTAGTTATTTTAAGAAATTTATTACAATTTACTAGATTCACTAAATTATCTTATAAAGTTTTATACCTACTAAACAAAAGTTTTATACTTATATCAATCACTAAAAAATTCAATAATTAAATTACTACAGCAAATATGCAACTCTGCATATTTACTCCTCTTTTAACATTAGGGGGAGAGGCGGCTCCTTTGACCAGTATCAACTACTTAATTACTAAAAATTGTTTACGTTAGTATTCGACAAACGAATAACACCAGTGCTTCTACAAATCCTATAATGAATCGCATAGCAGTTATATTTACAAAATTTTATTTTAAGTATTAGTTCAATCATGCCGAGTAATTTTCAGAAATTAAGAAGTCATTAATCTTGCAGCAAATTAACTGTACTCTTCTCGTACAAAGTAAGATGTTTTAGTTTACTATTATTCAATTTCTTTTTTTTCATCATAGTGAGAAAATTAAGACAGCATTCTTTTTTCAAACAAGAACATGGAATATGTTGCGCATGGGATAGTTCTGGGGACAATATATGTCGTTCCCCAAGTGATTTTTGTCTCAAAGCATAATACTTACAACAATATACAAAATATAGTAATATACAAAATGTTTATAATACAATTATTTTATTTGCAAATAAAATAAATATTAAGATGCAATATGTATGTCATAATAAAGTTAATGATAAAATAAATAAAACAGTGCAAAATAATATTAAGTTGGACAAAATATTTTTGACAGAACCCCCTACACAGAAAAAAAAAAAAGATTGAAAGAAAAGGTAGGAGATTTCTAAAGGAAATCCAAGTTTCAGAAAATTAAATTCTTTTGTACTCTAAATTAAACATGGTTCACCAACCATCAATTAAAACCAACTTATGCTATATTATATTGGATAATATCCAATATTCAGGGATGAACACAGCTTAAAATCAAAAAAGAGGAAAAATTGCGCAGTATCCAATAGTATTCCAATAGATTTTTAAAAAATATAATGAATTACATTTATGCGAGATTTCCTCTTAATTTGAAGTGAAAAATCTTGAGTAAAATAAGCAGATTGAAGGCATTTTTAACTATTTGTAAAGTCACTAAATTGCACATTCCCTATTTCTTTTTAAGTCATCCACAACATTGCAGAAATCAAGAAAAAAAAGGGGGGGGGGAGGGTGTAATTTTAGATGAATTAGATATGTGTTCTGCAAAAAATGAATTCTCTAACTAATTTTGTATGGGCTTCAGTTACTTAAATCATAAAAATCAAAATAATTTTCACGATTTTTTGACAAATATCTCTGATATTTTAGCTGAATTTTCTGAATTTCTACTCCCTACAACGGAAACTTATATTTTTGGCAGCATGCCAAAATAGAAATTGCATGTCGTTCTTAAAGTTTCAATCCTGCTGCATCCAAAAAATATTTCCATTATTTTAGAAGTTAAAAGTAATTTCAACCTCTACTACTTTAAATCAACTTATTTTAAGCTTTATTTTAATGATAAGTATTTTTTTTCCAAACTCGTTGCAATATTAAGTTTCAGATCGCGGAAAGAAAGAAAAAAATACAAGAAGCGGAAAATCGCGGATCCGCGGAAGATTTTCATCCCTGAATATTGGATAATATTTTATCAATAACATTTCCAAGTTTTTGTGATTGAAAAATTTAAAAAATGGTTATAGAAATGTGTGTATTTATTTTGAAAAATACGTCTGCTTTCTGAAATCTTTTTTTGATTATTTCAAACGAATTTCAGAGCGTGTATTTAGTGTGCGATTTAAAATTACATCAAAAAAACTTTCTCTTCCTTTCCCTTTTTGAGTAAAAAAAGCTTTTTGAAGAAAAAAATTCAACACAAAAAAGTAATTGCACTCGCAGGCCGCACATCGCTGCACGTGGTTAAGCTGAAGTTCAATGGTCGCCAATCTCCACGTGGTGACTAAAAACATTTGCATTACTATCAGCCACCCGGTCGGCAACTTTCCCCCATTTAACCCTGTACCGATAAAAACAATCACAAGTCAATTTAACTCAGAGCTGTGCAGCACAGCGACATTAATATTTATTAAAAATTCCGACTGTTTCATAAACGTTAAAAAATTTTGTAAATTAACAATGAATATATGAAAAAAAAAACAGACTTACCATTCATGTGCTTTTTCAGCGTTCCTTCACCCATTTTTCCAAGTTCAATATCCTTTGCGCAAAATTTACAGTACGCTTGGTGTTTATTCTTCAATGGAGTAAGCCAGTGCCGATAATCTGGTTCGGTTAACCATAACATTTTGATAACAGTTTTTCCCATTTCTAAAACTTCAAGAAAATCGCCACAAAACAAATAGTTGAAGCTTAATATTTGCTAAACGACAAACAAGATACGAAGAAAAAATAGAAATGCATGCTATTTCAACTCGCCATGTAAAATCGACCCATGCTACTACGTATCAACAATCCTCAAAGAACGTCCGTAAAATAACGAGTTCAGCTGTTCAGCAGATTTATTATCTTCTCTTTTTTGTCTTTTATCTTTACAACAAGGAGCCACGTATACGTCACGGAAAACGATACCCAATAAAAGCTCACCCTCACACTACAGGCGTGGCCAAAGCCCGATAAGTCTCATCTTGAACTGCGACCTTGAATCTCCACGCTGTGTTACGACGATTGAGAAAAGATGCGAGATGCGTACTTAGAATTCTTACAAATTCTTTGAAAAAAAAATTTAAAAAAATAGGGCTTTGAACCATTTTTAGGGCTTTTGATAAAATATATGGCCTTTTTAGGGGCCCCTGAAAATCAAACTCAAAAATCGGGCCTTTATAGGGCCTTTTTCGGGCCCGTGGGAACCCTGTTCTCGTAAAAATCATTTCTGCAACTCAAATAGTTCGTGGTCTGTGAGGTAAAAAATACTAAAACTAGCCAAAAATCACACAAAACATTAAATTACTTTTTTTTCTAAATAAAATATCAAAAATCAAAATCTGAGGTGCACATCTACGGAAAAAAGTTACACCAAATTTTATTTTTTCTGAGCCGTACCATTTTCCCGGGAAGAGCGCTGCAAAAACACACACAAACAACCATCTTATTTTATTACACGTTCAGATTCCTCGGTCGGCATGGCCAAGTCAGTTTTTCCTTTCTTCAGGAGGTCGATAAAAACCAAGTATACTTGGGAACTAAACATTGGGGGTTCCCGAGTTCAGTTGCCAACTAAACCAGAACATCTACCTTGAACCCCAAAGCCCTTTGACATGAAAACTGAGATGGGCACAGTAGACCTTGGACCACCATAGGCTGCTGCGTCATTAAGTTTAGTTTTCAGCTGTTTATTTCTTACGTCATTTATACTTCATAGTTTATTTCAATATTTCATCATTAACATTATTTTTGTTCAGAATTTTCACTTTCTGTTCATAATGTCTTAATCTAAAAACAAATTGCCACATTTTGTAAATCATACAGTGACAGTAAGAAATTGCTCACAGAAACGAGTTTTATGTCTTTACAAAAATTGAAGTTGAATTCTAATGAATGCAAAACAAAATTACAATTTTTACACCATAACTTGTCAAACTTTAAAAACAAAAGAACATACTACAGTGAAATCTGGTTATAATGAACTTTGAAGATTACAAACTTTGTTCCTTGTAATCGAATTCAGCGCAATGTAACAAAAATTAAATTGGGAATAAAAATGTATTTATCCAAATGGAAATTTTGCTGTATTGGTAATCACTGTAACAGGATTTCACTTTAATGTGCCAGTTAGTTTTCTGTACTTTCACGAGCTAACAAGAATATGTTATGAGAAGCATTTAAAAATAAACTATCTCTTCCTGAAAATTTTCAACTTAATTTCATATTACATCATACATATTGTGTATGATTATATGAAATAATGTGTTGAACAAATAAGTTTGAGAACATGCTTTTGCAATGTCTTATATTACAAAAGATTATTAAAGTGCACTATGTACAAAAAGTGAATGCAATATCACCTTTATGTAGGCAGTGATAGGAATTGTCAATGTACTTCCAATGCTCAAGTTTGCATTCCATGGGAAAGGCCGAACTTTCTTCTTTTGATAGTATATTAAAGCAGGTATCACATCACTAAATAAAAGATACACCATAGATGCAATTATTGTCTTAAAAATGTGCAAAATAAACAGCAATGGTTAAATATATTGATAGACTAGCTAGATGACGACTAATGTGTCAATTTTTGATGCCTCAAAGCAGATTAACTAACAATTTCAGCAATTGCACGCATATTAATGAAAGATTCATACTTATATAGTTAACCCTTATTATAGAAGCGAACAGAAATTAACAAATGAAAAAAGAATTTATGCAGTTTTACACTTCTTAATGCACACATTTGTTGTTGATTTACATAAGAACACAATTCTTGGCAGTATATTGCTTTTACAATCAACAATTCTTTAAGAACCAAGATATGCAATTGTGCTTTTTCACTAGTCCACAAATTATTCCCAATCAAAAATACTGTTTCTGTTAGTGCATTAATTAACCTTTAGGAACAGGGCGGTACACATGTTGTACCATCAGTCTTTTTTATTTAGAGGAAAGGGTTGAAATTTTTACTCGAACCCATTCGAGCCGTTTTTTTTTTTTTTTTTTCAAGGTTTCATACGTCGCGTATGACAGTTTATACCTTTTCTTTTCAATGGAAAAGAAGTCTGTGGTTCAACTGTCGTACTACCTGGGTCAAAAGAAAAATTTCTGTATTAACAGCTAGGATCCAAAGGGTTAAAGCAGATAGAACATATTCAATAACTATACAAAAATTTGCCCGATTCAAAATTTTGGTATGAAAATACTTAAACAATTCTTTCAAATGAAACATTGTGTTCCACTCCTGATATTTCAGAAAAAAGGACATTTCACTGTCCTGCAACCACGTACAGGGATAAGCAACATAAAAACCAGGTGGTCCCATTCAAACCGAACGTCTAATTACCTTAATAATGATTGGATGTGCTAAGATTATTATTTGAAAGAATCTCAAACATTTCTAATATACAAATAAATAAATAAACATTTCTGGAACAAAACAAATCTTAGTAAGTAAAAATTTCTTGCATATCTAATACTATGATAAATGCTTTAAACATGTTATTTTACTTTGAAAGCTTTATAACTACACATGAATGTTGAAAATAATCAGACTATAAAAATAAGAATATTTTCCACAGTTGATTTTAGTAGAATGGGACAGCAGTCAAAATTTAGATTTCATCAGATGAAATATATTTTTCCAAGTTTTAACAAAAGTTTAGCACAATTCAATCAGCCCTGGCTCCTAAATCATAACCTCACACTAATAAGCAGAATGCTGAATACCCCTGTGGCAGAAAGCTGCCGACACGGCGATATTGTCGCAGAATCAAGGAGACAGCGTGCAGAAAGATTTTTGCAATTAAGAGTAAGAAAAAAAGGCTAAGAACATAAATAATATAAAATAGCCCCCAGAAAAAAACTATGAATCTATAGAATTAATGTTAACAATTTTATAAATATAAACACTTTGTGTTACTGTAAGAGGGTTGCACATAAATTTATTATTGAAGAATATTCATGTTGCAGAAAGAAATTGGTTCTAGAAAATCTGTCGCAGAAAACTGAAAAAAATTCTGGCACAGGGCTGAATACTATGTCAAACTAATAAATTTTCAAGAAACTTATTTCAATCAGTCCCATAAGGACAATTTTTGATTAAAGGACACTATCAAAGAACAATCTTTTTTTTTTTTTTTTTTTTGTCTGAGTCTGAGTGAAAGACAGGCAACTCTTAATAGCTCATAAGTCCTATATGATTGGCAAAAAACTTCAAGCTATCAATATTTAATTTAGAGGAGTCAGACATCCCTCTCTTACAGGGGCGCACCCAGGATTTAACTTAAGGGGGGGCTAATTTCAGACAACAAGCACCCCTACCTCTTTTAAGTCCAGAGGCCATTGGATCAAATTTTTAAAATCGCGAGAATACTGAACTTTAACAGGGTGGTGTGGCTAGAGCGGACACATAAGATTTCGTGGTCAGAGCGGACACTGCGAAACTCATCGTGGTCAGAGCGGACACATTTTTTCCCCATCATGGAACAGATAAAGGGGGCAGATAAATAAGTAAATAAACACTTCTAAAAATCACAAATATAGTTTAAACCAGTATTTTAAGGCAATTTTACAAAATGATAAGCTGCGCATGCGCAACGCATCTCATTTTTTCGCCAAACTAGTGAAGATTCATTTTACGATGTGCGCTCCAATCAAATGTAAACTAACGGCAACCCCGCGTGGTATTTTTTTCGTTGCTTTGTGTTTTTTACTTTTTCCAAAGATTATTCTTTTTTTTTTTAACTAATGTTTTTATTTAGAAAAAAAAGCGGGGAATGACTCAACATCAAGTTTTTTAAAAATGCTGATTTTTGGAAAACGAAAGCAAATTGCTATGGATTATTTTGTGTGACTTTTCTTTCGTTTTTTTTTAATTGTAACGAAAATCACATGCATTTACCCTAAAATCATAAAATTCCGAAACATGTGTATTCTTCTCTCTTTTTTCTTAACATAAACTCCCATGAAGTAGTAAAAGATGGGAAACGTTTGAAGATTAAGAATGAGAGTATTTGTTCAAGAAAAATGATTTTATGTTAACACCAGGTTTTTTCTTTTTTTTTTTTTAAACATAATTCTAAGAAAAGAATAATTACCCCTTCGGGTATTAAAAGTAAAAGGATTCGCCAAAGCTAAGTAGGCAAGCTGGGCGAACCATGTGACATAAACAATATGGCCGCACGCTGTTAACTAATATTTTAAATTGTCCTGAATAAACATTTGACTGATTAGAGAAATAACACAACAGGTGCTAGAATGTCCGCTCTGCCCATCCAGCTCCCCTCACGTGTCCGCTGTAACCACTGTCCGCTCTGGCCACGTCCGCTTTGGCCACGTAACCCTTTAATAGATTACCTATTATTTCTTTTTATTTATTTTTTCCGGAATAATAGTGTAAAGCTCTTTTGGTTTGTTTTGATATGGAAAACAGCTTTATTAAAAATTTGAAAAAATTGGGGTAAAAATCTCCGGATAAAAATAACTAATAATTTTCATTAAAAAAACTTTTTAAGGTGTCAATTTGAAACACACAGTGCCTCTTTGATTGGAAGCTTTCTTGTTTCTGTTAAATTTTTTCTGAATTTTTTACTTATTAATCAAATTGTATTTATGTAAGAAAATAAATGATTAATACTATGACGCTCTTCCAACCTTTACTGAAGACGAGTAGGCGATTAATGCGCTAATAATACTTCTCTCATTACTTAAAATGTTAGACCACTAAATATATCAGGCTTATAAATCAGAAGAATAGCGTTATGAAACGAATCAAGACCAGACATAAATTGCAATATTCAAAAAATATACTGATAGGGGGTTCAGGGGTTCTCCCCGGGAAATTTTTAGAAAAGTAATCCCCAAATCACAACGGTTAGACAACTTTTGGTTATGTTAGGGAGAGTCGCGACTTGCCGGCCCTCTTCTAATCTTTTTCAGAATTTGCGGCCATAAAAACGTTATTTCAGGCCTTTTTCGCAATTGTTAGGGGGTGAGGTTTAGGCATGTTTCTATATTAAGCTTCGAAAAACGCAGTTTAAGACAACCTTGGTTAAGCCTTGGAAGAGCACGAGTCGGGGGCTCTCCCGTTGTAAATTTTCGAAATTGATGTTCAAAAAACACTCTTTGAAGATGTTAGAGGAATGAATGGTGGTTTTTGAACTTTTCACTAGAAATTTTTTGATGTTGAAATTACAAAAATAAAATGTATAACTATCTGAGATAATCTTAAGAAGAATGGGGTTTGATCACTCTCAACCGGCATTTTTCCAAAATTGATGTCTAAACAACGCAATAGCATCTTTGATGATGTTAGAGAAAAGTATAATGTTCAGTTTTCTCCTCTGAATGTTTTTTGTCAAAATTAAAGATATCAAAACTCAATTTTAAACGATTTTCGTGACCTTTCCTAGAACATTTTTTGAAATTAAAGTTTTAAAAATGCTATTGGGAACCATCTTTGATGACGTTATGGGAATGGGTGGAATGTGGAACTCTCCACAGGCTATTTTCCCGAAACTAAGCTTAGAGAAATGCGGTTCCATTGTTGTCGATGTTAAGAGTTCGGAGGCCTTCCTCAGGAAAGTTTTCAAAATTGAAGTCTTAAATGTGTGGTTATAGTCCATTTATCGGTAGCCTTAGCGATAGAATTCATGTATTCTGCACCAGCAGTTTTTCGTAATTTAAGCTCCAAAAACGAAATTCAAGAAGACCTTTTATCATTATTTGGTAGGGGGGGGGGCTTCTTTTTAAGTTTTTGAAATTAAAGTTTTAAAAACAAAACTGTAGGCTATAATCGATAATGGGGCTTGTTTTTCTCCTCCGGAAATTTTTGGAAACTCATGTTCCAAAAACCAAACATTAGACGATCTTCAATGAGGAGACTTTCTCCCGGTATTTTTTAAAACTTGAAGCTCTAAAACTGTAACTCCTTTCTAACTTAAACGCCGAAAAAAGAGAGGGATTAGGTTCGTATATCCTTCCATTTTCTTTGCTACTTTTTAAAAATATTTTTATTTCAAATCACAAAATGGAGACAATAAAAAAGGATTTTTCAGTTAACTATTTTGGTTTTCTATACTGAAGATTTTTATTTCCTTCCAGTGCCTTCATTGGTTAGAAGTACAGAAGTTTGTGGCTTTAGTATAGGTTTTTTTTTTTTGATTAATTTGTTTATTTTGCAAAGATACCCTTCGGTCACTTTTTCCTGTTTATTTTTTTTTCTCTTTCTTACTTCCTTTTTTTTTTCAAGTCCAGTTTGTCATAGGGGGAGCTTAAGCCCCCAAAGCCCCCTCCTGGTTGCGCGCCTGCTCTCTTATCCTTCTTAAGAATAATATCTATGTTCTTTTCAAAAAAAAGTGGATCGTAGAGTATAATGACCAGAGTTAAGTATAAAAATTTATTAGTAGATTTATTGAAAAAATATTTTAAACAGAATCAACCCATCTAAGATTGAGCATGCGCGACAACTGCCCCAGCCATATTCGTAACCATTTTGTGGAATTTCATAAACAAATAAAAAACATGTCTTTTTAATAGAAGCCAATATGTCCCATGATTGACGAATATGTGCAGTTGAAATTTATGTATTTCCCTTCTGTTCTCGATAAAACAAGGGGGCTACCTAAGAATAGGGTCATGTTTGCCCTTGCACAAGCAGACATCATTCAAATTTTTGAAACAGAACAGGTGTGATGGCACTAAGTTCAAGACATTTACTCAATGAATTTTGAAAATGTTTGGAAAGGAGGTATAGTTTCCATCAATGCTCCTAGCGATGATTTGAAGTGTACAAACTTACCATTTGAAATGATCTGATAGTTTTGTCTATGAAAAATCTAGAATTTTTCTATCATTGGCACTAATTTTTCCACAGAAAACAAACAGAACCTGCACGAGCAAGAGATGGAGCATCTCTGCAAGCTACCAGAAGTTGTGGAAAGTGACTTAAAGATGACACTCGTGACACTGAGTGTTTTAACGAATAAGAAAAATTAAGTGACAAATTTTCTGAAGGTAAAAATTTGGATCAGCTTGTAAGAGCCTGTATTTTGTTTAAAGAGATAAAGAAAATATATGGAATAAAACACAACATTTTAAACTCACATTGGTACACATTCCTCATCATCCTTGACTGAACATAAATACAAAAAATGTTCATGATGTTTATGGCAATTGAACCATTTTCAATGATAAAACTATAAGTCAAATAATTTAATGAAAGAAAACTTTTACACATAATGCTCCTAAAAATTATGTAAGACTCAGACATGCGAAATGTACACGTTCAGAAGAAATCAAATATGGATGGCACTAATTAAACTAGCCAAGCTATTTTTAAATAAGAGTGAAAAGAAAAAACTCTATGGAGAGAAAGGTAAAAATCTCAGTAAGGAATATACATTCAAATCAAATTCTCAAAATACTTACTCAAATGAGTAAGATTCTCCATTTACTTCCTTGAGAAGCTTTTTGATGTTGTCTTCAGTCTTTATTTGAACTGAATTTTTGGCACAATACACCTCCGGAGAGTTGTGGTCGCTAGTTTCTTCATCAGCAAAAGATACAGGCCCACTGAGAATGAAAAAATATTAATGCATAAAAATTTTACACGAATACTCAGATACTAATTAGGCATTGAAAATTTTCAAAATATTTTAGATATAAAGCAGTGAGTAACCGCCCCTAAGCAAGGGCCAAGGCAGGAATATGCGATATACCGCCAACTCGTTCATTTCGATCCATGGACTGCAGTTTCGGGCTTATTATTCTAATTTCATATTAGCTACCAGTTTTTTTTTTTTTTTTGGCTCTCCTTGCTCTATAAGAGGATTTTTGCCTCCAACTCGTTCACTTTTGTATTCCATGCTGATGAGGGCATAACAAGCCTGAAACTGCAGTCCATGGATCGAAATGAAAGAGTTGGCGGTGTATTGCATATTTTAGATAAGTACATAATAACCTCTTGTATAATAAAGTAACCATCTTGTATAATAAAGAAAAACCTTTATAACTTGACCACCCCTCATCTTGACCACTAATGTAAACAGACTTCGGTTTGGAGTATTGAAACAAAACAAATTTGTACACTCACCCATATGGTTATTTAAAAAGAAAAAAAAAAAAACGAAATAAATCATTTAATTTTACCCTTTTTTTATTTCTGTTGAAAACTAAATTTTAAAGAATTTTTAACACTATCATACCACACCAGCATTTCCCCCAAATTAATGAATAATTATGCCTGAAATAAGCAACCAGACATCTTAGAAAAACTTGTGGCTATTTGTCTTATAATCAAAAAACATTGGAATAATGATAAGTCTTAGAAAATGCACCAAACTTTTAGCATGGTTACAAATGTATGTGAGAAAAAATAAAATGAAGAAATTAAGTCATTTTTGACTGGTTATGGATTTTTAATACCAAGTAAATAACTTTTTATAAACAATAACACATTTTATTAAAAAATCAATTTATTGAAATTTTAAATTTGTACCAGACTGTAGACATCATTCTGGTTAGTAATCTCCAAAAATATTTAAATAACATATTTACTTATTGTTTTAAAGTAATGTTAAACAATGGAAGTGAGTTTAAAGCATTTCAATTAGTTAAAAAATGAATGTGTCGTGCAAGAGATGACAAAAAAATATATATTATACACCGCACTCTACTATTCATTGACCATCTGTCTAAGTTAATCATCACACCCGGAGAATATAGACGGACACACGAACGCTGTATGAAAAAAATATTTGAAGGTTTCAGCTTATGTTGATATTTTGATATAATATTCTTTAGCATCCCTTTTTTGGTCAGTGACAAATGTTAGTCGCCACTTTTAAAGAATTCTCACTAAAACTGAAAAAAAAGAGATAATATTACTGAAAAAGCATGCTAATTACCTAGTCCTATTGTACCTACTTGTATATGATTTTAGTTTTACTGTTGGTAATGGCATAAGACTCGGAAGAAGTATGAAGCAGTTTTTTTGCAGAATTTTTTTTTAAAGTTATTTGAGTTTGCAGAGAGTTGTACATTTTATCTAGGACTGTGTTGACCACCAAAATACAGACCACAAGTGGTCAACATGCACAGGTTTTATTGTGTTTCAAAATTCAAAAATAAATAACATAAATGCCTGCTCGACAAATTTAAAGTTTCTGCAATCAAGAATTGCAGATAATTAAAGATTCAAATTAGCATAATCTAATTGATCGTTTAAGAATTTGAATAACTCTACATTTAAAAAATTGCAATGTTACACAAATTTCAGTTTACCTTTTCATATTTTTTGTTTATTTTAAATATCAGTACCTCGCGGACGAGCCCAGCTCGGTTAAAAAAAAAAAGAGGTTTGTAAAAGCATATTTTTTTTTTCTAAAGTTCAAAGTACTTATTTAGATAAACTTGAAAGGCATTTTTAAGCCCTTGATTACAATCACGCATTTAAAACAGCAGTAATTTATTTAAAAAAAACAATACCTTAATTGGAAAAGACATCATCATCACAACCTTATTTAAATGATGCGCACTGTAAAATCAGGCCACAATAGTAACTTTATTTTGATCACTCTCTTTAACATTTCAAAAACAATATCAATTCTAACGTGTTGCCAAAACTTGTTTGCCAAATACCATAAAAATTCAAATTTACGCTGATGTGATTAAATATGAAACCCATTGGTATAATAAAACGTCGTTGCTATGAAACAGTAACCACAATAGTAATCATAATCAAAATGGTGAAAGAAAGCTTCTCAAACTTTTAATGAAGGTACAAAAAACGAGGATTTTAGTGAAAACTCTTATTTGTACAGAAAAAACGCTGATGTAGATGAACTCAAAAACCAAAACTTTATCTAAATACAAAATTTTATCAAAATCATTAAAGCCTTTTTCGAGATCCGAAATATAAATTTATATATACTCAAGAGTTGCTTGTTTAAAGATATAAGATAATAAACCTTATTATATTTCAATGACAGCGGCAGTGATAGTTTAAAATAAATTATATTTTTATTTAAGCTATTAAATTTGGAGCATGCCAAACTGGCGGTAAATTTCTCATCCAGCATACATTAAGAATTTTCTAGTGTGATTGAACATTTGGATTTCAATTGATGGGCAAATTTCTTTCAACCATAATTCAACAAGTAAGTAATTCAAAATAAAAAACACTTTTTTACACTGCCGAACATTTTCTCTCCTGAGCTTTTTCACTATATACATTGGATTCCTAAAATTTGTTTTTCATTTCTAGCCTTTTTTTCTTAGAAAGTAAACACAAATAAAGCATTTATATCATTGCATTGAATTATTCAAGAGCTATTACAACACTTTTTACTCAAAGAAAGATATCTAAATATGGATACATTTCAGTTTAAAATAAAGGGTAAAAATGCTTTTTCAAACTTTTAGATCTTATTCTAAACTGGTTTTTGAAATAAACATTTCAATCGATGGCACTAAGCTGCAATGTATTAAGCCACAACAAATGTCTGAAACTCTTCAACTTTGAGAACTAAGTTAAGAACAGAAAATACACTAAATAAATAAACATATTTTCAAAATAATGCAACAAATTAATGCACATTGGATGACCTAATTTTATTTTTCAAGCACTAAAGTATTTAATCAATATACTTACATAATGTTTATATCTATCTTGTTGTTTCGGAGTTCTTCGCATAAATCACTCATAGTGTCATCACTGAAAGCACTAGAGAAGCAAGAAAAGAGAAGGATTCTTTGAGAAACAAACTTCTTCCCAACTGTTTGGCTTTGCAACAAATCCACTGCAACAAGTAGTGCTTTTTCCATGATGACTTAGAATAGCATTTAGAGAAAATTATTTATTTAGCAACAATTTAATGCTAGCGACAGAATTAAAACACAAACATCAAAATGCACTGTTCTTAAAAATAATAACATATGTTTAAAAAGTACTTTAATGATTTCTCATTAAGGTTCAAAAAATATCATGATACTTTGACTCACATCTAATATTTTCAACCAGTGCATACTGCATACTTGATTCTTTAAATAGTAACTACATCTTCAAAACTCTTGTTTATTTTCCTATATATTATTATTGTTACATCTGGATTTAAAATTAATGTTTCTTAATTTATTTATAAATAATAAGGGGTAGAATGGAGATTCTGAAAAAAATCAGAGCAATTTTGATAAAATTTTGGGACATTTTTATTACATCAAACATCAGGAACGTTGAAACAAGTTCTTTTGTTTTGAGCATTTTGCTTCACTTTTGTTAACTTTTTTAAATGCGAATGGAATGCTAATAGCTCATTCTTACCTATTATCAGGGGTGATTGTGAGTTCATAAAAAAAATACCTAAAAAATACCTTGTTACTGAAAATATGGGAAAGAATTGATCTAGATGCAGTACCCATAAATCTCCTAATCGGTAAAATATGATCCTGAGTCAAAGATTTCATATTTATTAATACTGAAGTTAAATACTATATTATGTATATGTTAAAAAACTTAAATAGTTGAAACAAAATAAAATTCAACTACAGATTCAGCATTTAAGTTTTAGACATTTCTCACTGTAAAAGAGCATGGAATTTTGTTTAAAACTTTTATTTTAATGATTTAATAAAAATGAAAAGAGATGTTATTTGTTTGCCTGACGCAAAGATATCGCAATTTTCAAAATTAAAGCATTGAAAGTATGAAAATGGCATGTAAAAGAATTCAAATAAACTTACTTCAGATTTACAATTAAAAGCTCTACAATAAACATATTATTTTTACTATCCAATTAATTGAAGCAAAATAAAATTAAATCAGATCTTCAAATTTTAACTCTAACATTTTGATTTTCATAAAAAACACAGAATTTTGCTCGAAAATTTTAAATTTATGTTCATTTATTTGTCTCCTTACTAAATGTAATAAGCATCAAAAATGAGAAAAATTTGAATTCTCGTATCGGATGCAAATCGATTGCAATTTTTTAAATGAAGGCATCAAAATCAAAAAATGATGCAAATAAAATAATTTATTAAAGTAAAAAAAAAAAATTAGAATTGCATCTTAACATTTCTATTCGATGAATTTTATTAATAATTATCGGTATAATCATCGAAAATTCGAAAAGCAAAAAAAATTCCGGAGGTGGGAAGATAAAAGCAAAATTTAAAATATTTTATTTCCGGTATTTTCGAACATGAAAATACCAGAATCGATCTGGAAAATACCGGAAAACCGGTAAAATACCGGAACACAATCATCCCTGCTATTATGTTATTCTATCAACAAATTGAGCTTTGCCCATTAGACCTCTGCCATGGTAACCAAGCAAAGTGAAGAATCATGAGCTCCAAATGATGTCATATACTGATATCTTAATAAGAATAAAAAAAGCTCAATTTGCCTTCAAATCTCTTTATAAAGTATGCCGATCTAATAACATACATACAAAACTCAAATTTTCAGTTCAACACTTAGAGCAATCGTACTCTACGGAAGCAATACATGCAAGTTAACCAGACAGCAGGAAAAGTAGCTTGATGTCCTCTCAAACCAAAAACCCGAGAAAAATTCTAATCATTTACTGGCCAAATAAAATTTCTAATTCAGACCTATACAGATGCGCTAATTGCAAGCTCATAACTACACAGGTGAAAAAGCAAAGATGGACTTGGATAGGACATGTTCTCAGAATGAAAGCAATAGACCCAACAAGAACTGATCTCACGTGGAACCCTGATGGCAAAAGGAAGAAAGTGGTCCAAAACTTACCTGGCGCCAGATGGCCATTCAAGAACATAATGGCCAAGCTGGGGCGAGCTAGGGAAGCAGCACTTTACCGAACAAGTTAGAAAGCCACGCTAGCGGCCTCATGCGCCGCTACGCGTTAAGAGATTAAAGAAGAAGAAATGATGTCATGTTTCAATTTACAAAAGGCAGTCTTCTGGGTGACAATATTTTTCAATGATAGCATTAGAAATGCCTATGAGAAAGTGATTAATAACACGTGATAGTTAAGCTAAATTGAACCAATAATGAAAGCAAAACGTCTGCAATAGGCCTTCCACTGTTTTTGAATTAGGTGAATAAGACGAAAAAAAAAAGCCCATTCTATACCAGAATGGTCTTTACCCCATTTTATCAGAAAACAAACTTTACAACAGTATTGCTTTTTTAACTTTTTGGATCCGGGCTGTTTTTTTGGAAATTTTTCTTTCGATCCAGGTAGTACGACAGTTGAACCACAGATTTCTTTTCCATTGAAAAGAGAAGGTATAAACTCTCGTACTAGACGTATGAAACCTTGAAAAAATCTCCGGCTCCAAAGGGTTCGAGTGAAAATTTCAACCTTGTCTTCTAAAGAAAAAAGACTTACGGTACAACATGCATACCGCCCGGTTCCTAAAAGTTAAACATTAGAACTCTTTTCTAGGTATATTTATACAATTTATTTTCTTAAATACAATGTACAAAGCAGTAGCATAACATTCATTAAGAAATTTCTTATTTTGTAAAAGGATACAATCTGTAGGTACGTCGGTGACTTCAATTTTATTGACAAACTCCAAAAGTTCCCAACTAACAGGCGCTAAATCTTGACACACTTCTATATTCTGATACCGATTTTTTTTACTATCAGCTGAATTACTTTTAGCATTAGCTGTTCCAAATAGAATGAGAGCTATTTCATCTTTGGATTCAGAAAAGATCTGCAACATGAAAAGGACATATTTAATTAAATATAACAGGATTTGACGTGAGCAATAAGAAATTTAACTAATGGTAGGAATAAAGACAGAAACAGAAATACTTCACACAACTTTGGCATGACATAAAATTCTATATGATCAGGGCTGAAAACAAGGAAATTGAGTCGTTTCAAATCAAAACCTATTAAGTTCATTTTCCATGAAAAATAATTTTTTTTTATAAATATTAATTACACTGCTCGACATTGAAAATGCAACACCAAGAAAGAGTGGTCAGAAATTGATGAAATTTGGTAAGAAGACAGAGACAGCATGGAACAATAAGTAATTTTTATTTCAAAATAAATAAGCAAAATTTAGAGCGAGGACGGCGTCGGCTCAGTGAGAAGTAGGACCACCGCGGACAGCGATGCACGAAGAAACACATCTAGGCATGGAGTCAATAAGCCTGCGGATGGTGTCCTGAGGGATGGCACTCCATTCCCTTTCAACCATTTGCCACAGTTCGTCCTCTGAACGACAGGTTCTGCAAACGGCGTCCAATCACGTCCCACACATGTTCGATTGGTGGAGAGTATGGTGGCCAGGAAAGCATCTGTACACCTTGTAGAGCATGTTGACTGATTCGAGCACTGTGGGGCCGGGCGTTATCCTGTTGAAAAATTGCATTTAGCAGACCCTGAAGGTAGGGGATTGCCACCGGCCGCAGTACATTATCTACATATCGTTGGGCCGTCATAGTGCCCCGAATACGAACTAGAGGTGATACGGAATTGTATGCAATAGCGCCCCAAACCATTCTGCCACGTTGTCGCGCAGTGGGGCGTTCCACAGTTACTGTCGGATTCGATCTTTCTCCATGTCGACGCCACACACGTATGCGATGACTATCGCTGGACAAACAGAAGCGGGATTCATCTGAGAACACTACGGTTTGCCATTCTGCCATCCACGTCGCTCTGGTCCGGCACCATTCCAAACGTTGGAGTCTGTGCTGTGAGGTCAATGGCAGTCTTCTTAGCGGGCGCCGTGATTGCAGGCCACGTGCAACCAGTCGACGAGAAATGGTTCTGGTCGACACAGGAACATCCAGGGTACCTTGCACGTGCTGCAGAGTTGACGTACAAGTGACTTGCAGGTCCGCCACAGCTTGTCGGTGAATTCGTCGATCCAAGCGGTCTGACGTCACTCTGGCTGCACCTGCACCCCTCAATGTGGCTACATTTCCTCTTTCCAACCATCTCCGACACAGCCGATGCACAATGCTCTCATCCATGTGGGTATCAGCTGCAATTTGATGTATGGACCAACCTCCCCTTCTCAGTCCGATCACCATACCCCTTGTAAAATCGTCTATATGCTGGAAGCGTCTTCGTTGAGGACGGTGCGGCATTTCCTCCTATCACACATATCCTTCGAGACAAAAACCAAATTTCTCCGATAATTAGTCTGGCAGAAAAACCAACATAAACATAGCCCACTTTTCAACTTCATTCTCTTATATCTTACTTCACGTGCGTCGGAGAGTAGCGCATTTCATATCATTTGCATAACTCAGTGACATGCGTCTACGGTAAAATTTGCATGAATTTCTGACCACTCCTTCTTGGTGTTGCATTTTCAATGTTGAGCAGTGTAAAAGCTCCTTTATCAATGGCTTAACCCATTAATGCCTGACTTTTTTTTCCAAAGATATTTTGTACACTGGTTACAAACAGTGTTTAATGGACAGGAAAAACATTTTTTTTTAAATATTATATTAAAAATAATTTTATTAAGGAAAGAAAAACTGTCCCTTAAAAGTTACGATAGACCCCAGAGCATACATAATTATTTTACTAAAATTTTATTCTGCCTACAATATAATATTTACAAAGGCATTTTATAAGAAGAAATAAAATCAGCAATTCACATAAACTGGGAAGCTGGGAAAATGAAAACTTAGCTTTTTTTTCTTGAGATTGTGAATGATGCCATTTTTGAAAAGGTCATATTAAAACTGCTACAGAACACACTTTACAATGGTTATGTGCTACAATCTGTTAATAACGAATTGAAACAATACCAAGGTACTATCAGAACACTATTATTTGGTTGAAATGTTCATTTTGGGGAAATTCAGACCCTTTTTTGGACCGTCTCTAAAAAGGGACGCTAGGCATTAATGGGTTAAAGGCAATAGATCAAAAACCACTACATCCTGAAAAAAGCTAATATGAACTTAAGTCTTCGGAACAATGGATTTTGAGAAATGGTTCAGCTTCTAAATGACTTAATTCTTGCAATATTTCCAGGTCATCGCATTCAACAAAAGATAATCTGCAGACAGTTTTCATTTTAAGTCCCAATTAACAGTTTTGCCATGGAGAATCCTACTTAGGATATTTTTCGACTAGTCCAGTAAAATTAGACACTACAATTGTGTTCTAATTTTTGAAAATATTATTTGGATCAGTCAGGATGGTGTGAACCCAAGTCTATAGTTTAGAAAAAGCTGTGCTCACTACATTTATGAGGGAAAAACTACCAAGTGTTTGCCTTTTTTCACTGACCAACTTTATAACTCAGAATAGGGTAGTTTTCGATTTTTCAATTTTATTTTTATATGATAGAGTAACATGTGTGAACATCATCGGTGAAAAAAATTTTGCGATACGATAAGTAGTTTTTTTTAAAATAATTTTTAAAGTTCAAAAAAATGTGACGTCACTCGGCTGCGGAAGAAACGTCATCGGTACTTCCGCCGCGCCTCAGCCGACCGGGAGAAGCGAGGGAAACGCTTGGCTACGTTGAAGACGCACTTGAAGACTATTAACTCCTCGTGATTTTGGAAGATTTAAATCGCTCGTCCCCTCGAAAATAGGCAAAAACCATCATCGATGTCACTTGAGGGAGATTGTTGGACTGTCCTTTAAAGGTCAAGATTTACGGTCGCCACTCGCCACGTGGCGACCTAGTTTTCAAAAGTGGCGACCCCAAAAAATTTCAACAGTCGCCACCTTTTTTTTTTTTTTGCTATTTTTATTTTAGATTCCAAGAAAAGAAATCCACACCAGTCCAGAGATGCATCAGTACAATAAGGCTCCCGAAAGAAATGGGAGAAGACGATGTATTGTTTAGAATTGCCCTTCATCAAACAAAGGGGAAAAACTGGGGAAGAAGTTTGTCTGGAGTTGCTGTGGGTAGGTGGAAACAGGTTTCCATTTCTCCCCATGCTGGGGGGAGAGCAGGCTCCTATTTCCTCCAACAAAGAACCCCTTGCTTGACACAATTTTCTAGGAAAGAAGTTGCGTGTGGGGGGGGGGGGATCGGGGAAGATCGTTTTTTGACCGGAAATACGAGTGGACATTGGACCTCGGAGTAAAAAATAACTATTGCTTTACTGAAAGAGAAAGTTAGCAATTATAATGTCCAATTCTTTTCATAGAAACAGACTGCAATGTTTTACCAATCCAAATATCTCAATTCTATCTGCATCTGACACGTTTTTTACAATACAAAAAGGAAGTACCGCATTTTCGCGTAGATAAGCCGCGGCTTATACGTGTTTAAAAGCCGAATTTTAACTCCTGCGGCTTATACGATGTAAAAGTTTTTTTTTTTTTTCAAAGTTCATGTTATGTTTAGTTTTTGCTTAAAAACAAAACAAATTAGAGTCTGACATCGAAAACCAGAACTGCAACGCCCTTGAAAAGATCTATTTTGAAAATGGTGATAGCATTTCTGCTTATTTAGATGTTATTTTATTCTCCTAGATCCGATAAGGAAGTGGAATAAATTAAGAAAAAAAAAACATCAACCGATAAGGAAGTAGAATAAATTAAGAAAAAAAAACATCAACCGATAAGGAAGTGGAATAAATTAAGAAAAAAAAAACATCAACCATAACCAACGAATCCAAACGAAGAACAAATAATTTAAATTATTTTTTAAGAAAAACGTTGCCGTGAGGATAGGAAGTAGGGTTGCAGTAGAAACCAACTGGAGCAGAACAGGGTTACTATAAAGTGCAGTTATTGCCAAAATGTTGCAACGTTTTATTTATTTATAATATTGAAACACTGTTTTCAAATCAATGTTACTAATTCTTTGTCATTGTTTTTGAACGATGTCAATTCCAGTATACAGCGTAGGTGTAGGTTCTCGCAGATTGAATTTTTGACAAAGTTTTATGCGGCTTATACGCCGATGCGGCGTATCTGATGAAACGCATTTTTTTTCTCCCGAATTTTGCGAACTGCGGCGTATACGGTGGTGCGGCTTATCTACCCGAAAATACGGTAATCAGAAAATATCTTGATATATACAATTTAGTATATTTGAATGCATTAATAAAACCAAAGCTTTTTTTTTTTTTTTCAAAGAGGTTTTTGTTCTAAGCAGATACTCTTGCAACACCAGGTGCACAATCAGGGTGAAAATTTTAAAGTTAAACACAAAGCTAATGTTAAAATTACAATCCATATAACAGGGAAAAGTAGCTTAGTTTAATAGATTAGTAATAAGTTGTTTGGTGGTCCTTAGTCCAATATCACTACCCAAGGAATAACGTTATAAAATCCTTGTTGCACCCATGTTACTATAAATTTAGTATATAATGCAATAATTGAAATTTCATAAAATAAATTTCTGGAAAAGAATTATTTGGTTTTTCACTTTACAAATTGCAACCCTTTGAAAGGATAAAAAAATCTGCTGCTCTTATTGCATCTAATCAATGCTTTCAAGGTCTTTTCTGTACTCTAACTGATTAAATGAATTTTATAAAGAGAAAAATTAGGGGGATATATCAAATATATGAGGGAAAATTTATTTAAAGGAAAAATATTTTTGACCTACATTCCTGCTTACAATACATTGAAGAATTAATTTGAAACATTGCTATTTTCGCAAACTAATGATTAATTGAAAATTTCAATTGTTCATTAATAAGCTATGTTTTTAATATAATTGCAATTTAAAAATGTATTGAACAATATATGGTTGAATACTATGAAGTTTTGCTACTTCCTCAACTTTTTGACTGAAATAGTTATTTTATAATTTAGCTATTCAAAATTATTGTTTGAATCATTAATATAGTTACAGATAGTGAAAAATCAAAGCTGTTGAATTTTATCATTTTGAAACATGCTCAACAGTGTACATTTCTCAAATTAAATTTTCAGAGCATTTGTATTTATAAAACTGTTATGCATATATTTTTTTAATTACTAATAACTGTTTTTGAAGTATTGAGATGTGTAAAAGTAGATTGATTCCTAGAGGCCACAGTCAGTGGTACTTTAGAACTCGTAACTAATTACCTTGGAAGTTCTAGGTACGCAATACTTCTTGTAACTCCATGATTGATATAATTTATATTTTTTGTTAGCATTACTTTAGTATTAGCACCTTTATAATGTTTGATAGTTCCCATCAAGAATTTTAAATAAAACATACTTAAAACATTTAAAGAGACAAATTTATATTCCCCCCCCCCCCCCCCATTCTCGTACTAGAGTGGTATTTTCAAAACTCGGTAAAACTGGTGGCCACCAAGTTTTTTGAGTCTAGTGGCCACTGGCCACTTGAAAATTTTCCAAATCTTGAGGTCTACTGTCCTTTGACGTATCCTGTCTCCATCATGCATCAAAAGGATTATTAAATATCTAAAAATTAAAAATAACTACGCGCTCAAAATGTCCGTAGCGATAACACGGGACCGTCGCGTAGAGCTGAGGATTGAGGCCGAGTGACGTAACTCGTGACGTATCAAAAAAGCGCGCTTTTGCGCGTCGGATTTTTAAAAATTCATTAAAAATCAATCGTTGTGTTTTAAAATACGGCAGTGGTGAATTTTGGAGTTTTGAGGGTCAAGTAACAATATTTAATGATCAAAATGGGGATTTTTAATAGGTCACAACTACCCTATTGCGCTTTTTTTTTTTGAACTAACTATTACTATCCACTAAAAAATGCACTGAATTTACAATAATTTAAGCTCAATTCAAGAACTTAGTCTCGGTCCAACGCACATGAATTTCAAAAATGGAAGAAGTTAAATCAGAAGTATTAACTAATAATGAATCTTCACTAGTATAATTAAAAGAGTAATCCACAAAATATGATTAGCTAAAATTAAATAGCTAAACAAAATTTATAGAGCCATTAAATGCACTGAGTTAACTAAAATTTTATGACATAATTGTCAATTTAATAACTTGAAATTAATAACAGTTAATCACTAAATTCCAAATATGGGGAAAAAACATTCATCAGACAAACATCCAGTCAAGTATAATGAACTGATGCTATGAATTACCCCCCCCCCCCCAAAAAAAAAAAAATAAATAAATAAATAAATAAAAAACTTATTTTAAATAGTAGATGATAGGTATTACATCTCTCAAATTAAAACAAAAGTTTTTTCTTTTACAAAAATTAGAATGTTTACATTTCAAACGTCACAAAATCAATATGTGTGTTTGTGGGGGGGGGGGGGGGTTCACAATAACAGAATGTCTATTCACAAAAATAGGCAATAAGATAAAAATTCTGGACTGGCCCTTGACTTACCTTTCTTTGAATTATCATATTGATGCAGTTCTTAGCATTTTCAAACACAGACGAAGTTTTCTGATTTTGCATAGACAAACCAACATCTAAAACTACAGCAATGGCTTCCTGTTCCAAGAAAGAAAAAAAAAACATGAACAACAGGACTCAACAACAATACATATTTGTTTTTGTTTTTTACAGCTAACTTTTCACAGGAATCCAGAACTATGTTGGTCCCTTTGCTGTCCGATTTCGAGTCACATGCAGAACGTACTTTTACTTATGAAGTAAAAAATACAGAAGATAAAATTCCCTCTCGTGAAAACTTAAGGATTTTACTCCAAAAACCATCGGCCATGCATCAGCATTTAGATGTTTTCTCCAAGTTTGCGTCGGCGGCCATCGGCTGATGGAAAAAATTTAAACTATCGGTCGAGCCTTTCTAAAAATGTGACCTAGCTAAGAGCACTCTCCATCAATTCTCCTTTCAAACAAAAAAAAACTCAAAATTAGTTAATTCTTTTAACCCGTAACATGGGAGGTGAAAAAGTAGGACGTAACAGGGGACGTGCGTTCTCAGAGACCGCGCTACTTTCAGATTTTTTAAAAATCATGTAATAAAGATGTGATGCAATTTCTCAGAGATATTCTTTGAACTTTTATTTGCACGGAAAAAAATATTTTTTTGAGTTTAAATTGAAACATACCTTTTCCGAGAAAATTTCGTGAGGACTGTAAGATTTTTCGAGAAAAAGCATATAGTGCGGTAAACATTTTACTATGGATAATAAAAAAAATCATGTTATTCATTAATGATTTTATTTTAGTTATTTAATACTTAAAGGGTATTTTAATACCAGAAAATTGAATATAACATAATACTGAAATTTTTTGACAACACCTTAACTATTAGCATATCGCGTCGTATTTTCGGTAATAATTGAGTCCTCATCATCCCTAAAACACTCATGACGAAGTTTTTGCAAAGATTCTAAACAATTCTCAACTTTATGTAGAGTATTTTGCATCTCTCGCGCATAACGCGAATCAGATTAATAAACGCATCTCCGCAAACCTAACGTTAGAACTACACGTCATTACTGCCAAAAATTGTAACGCTGAAGGGGAGATACGGTCTCACAGACCGCTACTGAAGAAAATTATTCAATTTCTACCAAATCCACATGCCAAAGGATGTTGATGAGACAGGGTGATGTTCAGGGCCTCAAAACAAGAAGCTACTGGGAAAAACAGGTTATTTGGACTCAAAATGTATAAAGGGTGAATGGTTTAAATACGTGTGCGGTCTGTGAGACCGCACCTCCCCTGTTAAGGGTTAAGTACTATAGAGAGTGCCACAGACATGTACACAAATACATCAAACTTATGACCCTGTTCCTTGTAATAAAGAAGAGTGTAACAATTTATAAAACTTTTTCCACCAAAATTTACAAAACATATCCAAAAATACAGGGCTGCGGTTCCAAATGCAATGAGTTTAAAAGCAAAGAAGGGTATACACAAAAAGCATACTGGTAGTACTAAATATAATAACTGCCATAATGGGAAGAAAAAATTTTGTTGAAACATGAAAAGCATTGCATTGCGAATGCACTATGCAACAAAAAAAAAACAAACAGAAAGCATGTTGATATTTCTTTCATTGTCATTTGTTGATAAGTCTTTCTTGACTTCTAACCCTATTATTAGTGTACAATCAGGATAAAATAATAGCCCATAGGTATTATTTAGACACAGAAGTAGATTACTAAATTAAATAATCAACAATGGAACTGATGATAGATCAATATTTTTGAATTACACGAAATGAAACTTAAATAACAAAGGAAAATACAAAAGGTGAACTTAAAATCCATACAGTCTGAAGCCTCTAGTTTAAGTTGTTTATAAAGTAAATAGGGATCATTAAATTATTTTCTTACAAAGGCCAAAATTTGTCAAAAATAAAATTTCCCAACATACCTTCGTTCCCGCCATTGTAGTCAAATAAAACTTTCTGCTCCTACGGCTATTTGACCGGCATCGGCAAGTGAAACAACCTGATCTCAGCGAATCATTGCTCTTCTTGACTTCCCTTCGTTTCCTAGGGATTTGTAACACGAAGAGGTAAAGCCGACAGTTACGTTAGATGAAAGACGGAGGTAAGGATATCGGTAAAAAAGTCCCCGGGAAATTTTTCGAATTAGGGCCGAATTCAAGTGAAACACCATTGCAATCGCCTCGAGGCGATCGCAATTGCAATCGCTACTGGAAGTCGAATAACGATAGAATAGCATCTCGCAGCGATTATAACGTTTCACTTGAAACCAAATTTGGGAATTTGCGATTGCATTGGTGAGTTGCGATCGTCTGTGTTTCACTTGAATTCCGGCCTTAGAAGTTTTAAGAGCACTTTTGTAGTCAATATTTCGTAGTTCGGAGAAAAAGGGGTGGCTAGCCATTGCCCCGATTCGAAGAGATTTTCAAACTTTAAAGAAAAAATTTGATTTGGATAAAGAAAGAGGTTTCAGTTTCCTCAAGAACTTATTTAAAAATGAAAGTTAATTTGAGATATCTTTAATTAGAGCCGCTATATAGACAGGCCGACGCATCAAGATTAAGTTTCACCACTTTGGATCCAATTCCTTAACTTTTACTTTCAAATTTTCATTGTTGCGGAGTAGGGTTACCAGAAAAAAGTTTTGGCACATTGCCAAGCTTTGCCAAATCCACGTGCCGATAATATTTGCTCACAGTGAAAAATTACCAAAACGCGATTACTGGCCAGAAAAGACAACCACTCAAACACAATAACACGCGCTGGATCCAAAGTGGTGAAACTTAATCTTGATGCGCCGGCTCGTATATATAGGGGCCTTTTCTTTAATGATATGGACCCTATTCATGGTTTGGCAAAGGTTCATTTAATTTTTCGTTTGCGGGTATTGTGATCCAGTAATGAGTGCTAAGGCTACAGGAGCTCTAATGAGTGCTAGTAGTGGTAAAGAAACTAGTTTTATTTAATAATAACTGGTATTTATCTACATAATGAACATGCGTAGGGTCTAGATCGGCTGGAGACTGTTTCAAAATTCTGAGAAAAGGTATGAAAAAAGAAAAAAATGTGACTTTTCACTTATTTTGTAATGAGGGGCTAAGATAATTTAAATCAAAGAAATATACGCTTATTAAGAGAATATTTCACCCCAAATGTGTCAATCATCATTCTTTTATATCGTTCCTAAGTAAAAACTTTTAGAATTTCTGCTATACTCCTCTCAACGGGGGGGGGGGGGTCAAGACCCGCAAAGACGTCATGTGAATATAAGGTCTATTGGGTTCGTGGCTCCTCTCAGAAACTTTCTGAAAAGCGATTGGATATTCAGATACCAGAAATTTTGTAGTAAAGTTCTTGACACTGAAGCAGTGGCGTAAATAAAAGATGGTTTCTGAGGACGAACCTCCTTCCTCCCGAAACGTTGGAACAAAAAATGTATAACACCGCTGAAAAAATTTAAAAGAAAATCCTAGAAAAAAAAGTACGACATACCTATAAATATCATAGTGTTACGAACTTCTCTGCAATATGCATCCCCGTCCCCCTAAAACATTGGTACAAAAAATGTATAACACCGCTGAAAAAATTTAAAAAGAAAATCCTAGAAACAAAAGTACGACTTACCTGTTAATATCACAATGTTACGAACTTCAATGCAATCTGCATCCCCGCCCCCTTAAAAAGTTGGAACAAAAAATGTATAACACCATTGAAAATATTTAAAAAGAAAATCTTAGAAAAAAAGCACGACTTTTCTGTAAATGTCATAGTGTTACGAACTTTACTGCAATCTGCACTTCACCTAAAATTTTGTGTTTAGGACATTAATGTCGAAAAAATTTCGGGTTATTCCCAAAACCCGCTACTATCATCAAAATTCGTCCAAAACTGCGCATTTGGAGCTTAATTTCGAAAAATTCGCCTGGACGAATCTCTGGAAAATATCATTTTTTTCTCTAACATTACTAAAAAAAGTCGTGCAATATTGGTTTATAGATTGAGGGAGGGCATAGAACATCCCCTACTCTACCATCATCAATATAGTCTTGAATGGAGTTTTTAGAGCAACAATTTAGGACATTTTCTAGGGGATAGAAGCCCCGGATCCCCCTTTCCCTTTCCTGAAACTGCAATATTATTAATCTTATTCTTAAGACTACAGAACAACTCTGGTTTTAAGTACTTCCTTTTAAATCAGGAGCTGGATCTCTCCCCTCCCTCTCTCTTTAAATATGTATGAGCTAATATTTAGAAAAGTGACAATTTGAGCCCCAAGTGAATTTTACTAGTATTTCAATAACTAGTTAAAAAAATAGTTTTCCCCAGAAAGAAGATAAGTTTTTCTTTCATTTTATCTAATAACATCAGAAGCAAAAAAAAATTCCTTCAGAAAATATTTTTTTTATACATCAAAAATCAGATCGGTAACGTGTCCCAAGTAGCAAAGCTTAGCATGCAAACAGGTCATGCACACTTTCCAACTTCCCTAAAAAACGCACCTGAACAAAAAACGATTCTATTTTTACCCCTTTGTTAATATTTTACTTCATTTTTGCTTTAATCGATTCCTGATTTTCTAGCCGATGCGAAATAAGCGTGTCCCTAGTTCCGCCGTCAGAGCGGTAACAATAACTTCCGATCGATGTTTAGGCTCCCAAAATCATTTCCTGCACCTATACCACGTGATACTGAGTACCTGGTGGGATGTTTTAATAATCGTAATTAAAAATTTGCATTTCTGCATCTAAAATTGTAGGTAAGATTTTTTAAAGTGATTTTATAAAATGTGTGTCATTTAAGTCATCAGATCGGTAACACGCGCTAAAATGTGCAGTTTTTATTATTTTAAAAATTTTATATATAAGTATAGTCCTTTATTACAAGTGAAAAAAACCACGTGTTTGATTTTGGTTTAGCGCGATCGACTCGGAAATAAAAAAAACTTTGTCAGTTTGTCAGATCGGTAACAGTCAGAGCGGTAACATTGAAAAACAGCGAATATGTTACCGAACTCACACGTTTCAGAATTATTAAAAAGCAAAAATCGTAGGTTTTAGCCATATGTATTGAATATTTTTGTTCTTAAAAAATGAAAAGCAATTAGTTTTAGTACAATTGCTTCATTTGTGGTTTGTATGACCTGACAATAGAAGTTAGTAAAATAGGAAAAATTGATACTGCAGAAATTAAGTTAATTAATTATTATTATTTATTTATTTATTTATTTTGGTGCTTCAATTTTTCATAACTTCGCTAAATAACTAAATAATAACTAGCATGCTAAATTTGAATTTCTGATCAAGAAATAAATTTCCTGC
Source organism: Uloborus plumipes (assembly GCA_038373865.1). Lineage (NCBI taxonomy): Eukaryota > Metazoa > Arthropoda > Arachnida > Araneae > Uloboridae > Uloborus > Uloborus plumipes. The sequence continues at coordinate 3,021 of JAXGGA010007779.1, read as the reverse complement.
AACTCAATTAAAGAAAAGCAAGCAGCAGAGTTGTGTGTTGAAAAAGTTGAAGCTGTGTGTTGTTTCAAAACAAAACAAATGTTTTATGAGCTTGGATTTGGTAATCTTATAATTTATTTTGTCTAAAAACCTTATCGCTCATTTTTATTTCCAAGAAATGCTTTTTTATAATGAAATTTGATTTTTTAGCTAATATATATATTTTAATATAATTATCTTAATTCTATGTTAAAAATGCAAGGAAATTATATCATTTTTAGAGATGTTAACGAAGACTGAAAGCATAAACTCAAATATGTAGCTCATATTAACATCAGGTCTGTAACACTCATCAGATCTGTAACGGCTTAAAAGTGAGTAATCTAAGGAGGGGGTAAATAACTTCCTCGACCTCCCCCCCTTTCATTTTCTTGCATTTAGACCCAATTTAGACTTAGAATCCAATATTAATTTTTGTCTGCAAAAAAATTTTTTATCAGAAAACTCCAACTTCAAATTGGCACTTTTCTAAATATTGGCTCATATATCTATTGTACAACTTCAAGGATCATGAATAAATTGGGAATTCAGATCTTCTAATTTAAGGATTTTTTTCAGAGGTTTTTTTCTTCTTAAAAACATGCCCGGGTTTTAGAAATGGCAACAGCATCCCCTTGATTCCACTTCAATAGGAAGTCACTCTAACCTCCCAACCTTTTTCTTACTAGCCAATTTATTTTTCTTTTAATACTTTTTCTGGTTACATGTTGGTACACGTATGATTCAAAACTTCAAAAACATTTGAATACAGTAAAAAATATTTGTAATAAGAATCCAATGTGTTAAAATCAAGTCTGACGACTTAACGAGAAAAGGATTAGTTTTGCAAGAAGTCAAATCACGAGAACGGCACTTTTCCTTTGCTTGGGAGAGTTTGGACTTCTTGGGAGGTCACAGTGACTTTTGAAAATTAGGGTGAATGTGGTGGAATGACTCCGGAAAACTCTTGGAGAATTGTAATTTTTTGGGAGGACACAGTGACCTCCCATTGTGGCTTGCCCCTCCCTAACGTGAGTCTTTTCTACGCCCATGGTTGCCAGACATCATTCGGAAACAAATAATGCCAATTTGGAAAGATTCTAAAGCTTAAAAAAATTTAAAAATGTCTTTATAAGGAGTGGGTCAAACCTTCCTAGTTTCACCTATACGTGTCAAAGACGCAGCTGTGCAGTAGGGTGGAGCGAAAAACAAAAATTTTGGAATTTTATTCTGTAAGACCCGGAAATAGCTGTGCATGCGTAAGTACAAAACACATGTAAAATATTATCAAGTTTAAACAACTCCTTTAGGGCCATTCCACGGTAACTTTCGTTACATTTTGACCAACGCTTAAGCATTTAGCACCTCAGTACAGACAAATATTGTTATACAAACCTTGAATAAAAGTATTCTATAAAAATGCCTGTCTAAAGCAAAATTAAAATGCAAAAATATTCGATGCATTAAAATTTTACAAAATTTAGCAGTCAAAAATAAGGCAGTAACTTACGTTACACAAAAAGGGAATGACATAATATGAAAATTGGTTCTAAGGCAAATTTCTGCTCTATTACAGCTGTTTTCTTGTTTAAAGTATAATTTATCAGTTCCTTATAATGCTTAGGAATTTATTTGCATAAATTTAAAAATTTATTTCAAAAATTGAGAATTATGGGAATTTTTGACTGGGTAACTTACGTTACAGTAACTCACGTTACAAAATTTACATACAAGCAAATATTTATTACAAAAATTAATGAATAAAAATTACAGCTTAGTTTAGATAAAAATGTTAAAAATTAACAATTATGAGTTGAATTTATAGAAACTTAATACCAAATTTAATGACCAATCAAAAATATTCCATAACATAAGACTTTTAAATGCAAACTGGTCACTGTTATTAACAAGTTCAGGTAAGTTTAATTTTTCGAATCACGTTTTCTTTCTCATAATTAATTTCATCTGTCATTTCTGGCCATTTATAATAGGTTCCAACAGCAGCCATTACTTTCACTGAAACTTGTTTCTTCAATAATCGTCACAACTCAAGAATACAATGTATTTTCGTACTTCATCACACGCCATTCACCGGCTTTTATCTCTGTTTATTCTTCTTCTTCCTTGAAATACTTAACTAAACGAAACCCTACAGTTTGTCCATTTCTAGTTCTTAAATGCTGATTGTCAATGTGCGGATCTTCGGAAAATAGTTTTGATAAATTTTGCTTTTTCAAACATATTTCAATACCATCAAGGGTGACTTTTACTTATAAATCTGTAATATCCACATGACTTTTCACATACCCCTTTTACAGCGCATCTTCCTGCAGAGTTCAGTGGCATTTTAATGCAGAATGAAATATATTTCACCTGTAAGAAATAAAATACTTTTATACTTGTTTTTTCTAAAACATATTTTGAAACTTTAAAGCATAACAGAAGTCATTTTTGAATAATTTATAGTAAATTACCTCTTAAATATTCATGCAGTGACATTGTTTAGAGATAATTAATATCTTAAAAGCCAAAAAGAAACATATAATTTATAATAAAGGTGTATTGTAATCTTTTTTAACAAATAGAGACATTTTAAGAAATATGATTAATTTAAATTAAGTAAATACCCTACATTTAAAAGAATTCTAGAATAAATTACTCCTACTAACCACATAGGTTTATTTCACAATTTACTTTCTTTATAAACACAAGTATTTAAGTTCTACTTAGGTAACTTACATTACCTGCATATGTGGGTAACTTACGTTACACGTTTTGATTGTAGTACAAAAAATTAAATAAACAATATTTTAAAAAAACTTTAACTATTTGCTTAACACACACTTATAAGATAGAAGATATAGCATTGCCAACATTGCATTGCCCTTTCTTTATGCACAACATGAACTTTAACATGTTTTTGGTAACTTACGTTACATAGAGCTGTGCATTTTTGAAGTTTACATAAATCACTTAATTTAAGTGAAAACATTTGTTTTAGCA
>JAXGGA010007778.1:0-60586 GCA_038373865.1 Uloborus plumipes | reverse complement strand
ATTTTAATATGAGATCGGCAGTAAGGGTTGGGGTTTTTTTTTTTAACTTTTAATTTAATCGTAGTATTGTTAGCAACTAGCTTTGTTTTGCGTCGGTTCGGGTGGTACATTGTGATTGATTTCAAATTTATCCCAGACTGAAGAAGATCCTTGAACTTTTGCACCAAATGCATGCCGCCAAGAAAACCACAGATGTCGGACCGCCAAGAAAAATGTTGAAGGGAAAAAAACACATGCAAAGTAAATTTTGAAGAGAAAAAAAAACAGGCAAAGAAATAATATTAATGCAAAAACATGTGATATCTCCCCAAAAACAACAGTGTTGTAAAAAAATCCCCCGCCAAGAAAACCTTAAATACTCAGCCTTAAAAAGTTATGATATCGAGTTTTCCCGCCAAGTTTGTGCCAAACTACAACTAACCTGTATGTATAGTTCTTTTAAATTGTTTTCAGTCCTGCCAGGCGGGAAGTTTTTACTCATTAAGCAACCACCTCACAAGACAAAGCTTCCCGCCTGGCAAAACTGAAAACAATTTAAAAGAACTATACATACAGGTTAGTTGTAGTTTGGCACAAACTTGGCGGGAAAACTCGATATCATAACTTTTTAAGGCTGAGTATTTAAGGTTTTCTTGGCGGGGGATTTTTTTACAACACTGTTGTTTTTGGGGAGATATTAAATTTCAAGGGCAATATTGCTGTGGTCATTGAGAGTTTTCGAAAATCTTGGCTCTACAGTTGTGTCAAAAGTTCCATTGAAACGTAAAAATTTCGCTAAAAATAAATAAGTTCGTCACACACACACGAAAAGAAGAAAAAAGTCTTTAAAACTAAAATAATCCTCGCATTGAACACTACAAACTGAAATGGCATTAAAAGTGTCATCAATATATTTTAAAAGGTCGTGGTGCACATTTGAATTAAAGAATATAATAATTTTACTTAAGAGGGTGGAGTGAATTTAAATTTATTCAGTTGACTTTCTTTACATTTTTTGCACGGGCATCGCCGTGCGGGTACTGCTAGTATATATATATATATATATATATATATAATATATATATATATATATATATATATATATATATATATATTATATATATATAATATATATATATATATATATATATATTTCATGTGAGTTGGATTACTAATCTAAAGTAGGGAAAGTCTAATATATATTTGTTGTTTTAAATAATTGATGTAATAGTCAGGGATCCCTGATAGATTTTTCTGTTTATTACTATCAAGCTAATTTTCCGCGAGTAGCTTCATTTTAATGAGACGCCATACTTTTCATCTTACTACAATTCTTGGTTGTTGTAGCTAACAGGGGTAGCAGGGATAACATGTGTCAGTTTGGTGGTTCTCAAAAACTTAACATTGTTGAAAAAAATATTTGTCCTACAAAGCGTATGGTTTGATTAAAGAACCCAACATGTATTGATTACGAGGTCATCAAAAGTAATTGAGTACTATACTTCGCAGCAGTTTAACTTGGCAGTGACGTCACTACGGGCGGAGCCAACCGCGTGACGTTAGCCTATGAAAAACGGGCTAGATAAAACGTTACAGCCTACTTGGTGAATAAGAGGAGACCGCTGACTGCTTGTGAGCTCTTATTGGCTCCGCCCGTAGTGAGGTCACTGGCAAGTTAAGTTGCTGCGAAGTATACATGAGGTTTTTCTACTGCTTAGTTAATATGTACATAATTTAACAGTCACAGTGTCCTACGAATTTACAGTGACTACGAAGTCACAGTGTGAACGAGTGAGTACTCAAACGCAGACATAAAATAATATTGCTGAGTCTCCCTTTCTTCATAAAAATTTATGGTCTTAAAAATTACCAATTTTTACGTTTTTTTTCCTAGTTTTTCGAGAAAGATTTTGACAAACTTTCTTACATGATAGGGCAATTTAAAGAAGGTGTATTTAAAGGTAATTTTATGCTGAATACACTGGTTTTTAAAATATTTTGATATCGTTAAAAACGACTTGGCAATAAAATTTTTCACAAACCCTGTTTTTCTATCAAATTTGCCAAATCGCCATTTTGAAATGGCTGCCAAATAAAAAATATAGCATGTAAATTTTTTTCAATTGCAGTTTTGTTCATGTCTACCCATAGGTAATCCATGATAAAATAATCAGGAAAATTAAAAATGTTGAGCAACACATTTTATTCATATTGGGTGATTTGAAATGGATTGACCCTCCTCCGTCTTTAACTTTACTTCGTTTTTAGTTCTTCGACTATATTTGTTAAACCGAAAACGTTTTCTTGCAAAATATGAACGTTTTCCATGCCTTTCTGCCGTAAAGGTAGAGGAAGGCTATGTTTATTTTTACCTAAAGGACTGTTGAGAATTTCATTCAATCCTTCCAATAATTCTAAAGGGGACTTTTCCATGAGTGAGACATTTTGAATAGTTTCAATTTCTTGCCAATCTTGTTCCAATACAAAGGAACTAGGGGTGCGACATCGAAGGCAAAACATCGATGGTATTGATACATCGACCAAAAACATCGATATTTTCAAACATCGATGTTTCAAAACATCGATCTTTTTTCATAAAAATTACTTACACATTTAAATGTACAGACTCCTCAATAACTCCTCAATAACTCCTCAATACATTGCGCCTCTTTGTTTCACTCAATTAGATTTTTTTTTGTCTCCTGAAAAACATCAACCGTATGATATCGATGTCAATTATAGAAAACATTCCAGTGAGATATATACTGCAACTGTTGATTAACTGTATTACTTTTATTTATCGCATATTTTTATGAAACTTTTTTTGTTGAAATGTAAAACACCGTTATAGAAAAAAATTTCTAAAGCAAAACAAAAGCAACGATGTTTAAAAATCGTTGACCTTAAATCATCGGTAGTAATTTAAAAAAAAAAAACTATTTCAATACGATAGATGTTGCAACTGCTAAAGATGAATCTTTTTTATTGCATATTTTTATTGCTTTTTGCTGAAGTGTAAAACAGACATCGAAAGGAAAAAAAAACATCGAGCGCGATACAGTGATAATTAAGATATCGACCTTAAAACACATCGATGGTAACTATCAAAAACGTTTTCTAACGAGATTGATAGTGTAACGGCTGATTAACGATTTAACTTTTGGTCGCATATCTTGATGATTTTTTTTTTTTTTGAAATATAAAACATTCGCATAATGAATAATAATGAAATAAATAAAATTTAAAAAAAAATTGCGAAAGCAAATTAGAAATGTTTTAGAAACATCGAGAATAAAACGTCGATTATAATCATAGAAAATGTTTTCTTAAGGAGATTTAACTGAAACTTCTAATTAAGGATGAAAACTTCTCAATACGTCTGCATATCGCATATTTTTACCAAGCTTTTTTTGCTGGATTATAAAACATCGACATCGAAAAAAACATCGAACACAAAACATCGATGTTGGGAAAACATCGACCCTCAAACATCGATGGTAAAAACATCGATGTTTTAGCAAAAACATCGATGTTTCCAAAACATCGACATCGATGTCGCAGCCCTAAAAGGAACTAGTAGATCCAAATAATTGAGAAGACGATCCAGTGAATGCAGTATCATTAAAAACCATATCTTCAACTGATTGACTTAAAATAATTTTTTTTGTAATATTAATAGTAGTATTATTGTCAATTTTTCTATTAATATTAACATAAAGATTATAATCTTTGAGCAATTATGAGCTGCTTATTATTTTTACTTGACCATACATTCATTTGATATACCTTTGATTTTTGCAAATTACCATGATGACGAGAATAATATGGAATCGTTGTTTTTAACATTTATTTAGAGAGACTAATTTTCGGCGTCGTTCTTATAAATCGTCAACGGTTTGTGTTTTATTTTTTTCCATGTCTTAATTCAAGCAGATTTTACGTCAACATTTTTTTAAAAATCAAAATTAGGTTTTTTCAGGAAAAATACCTATTTTGATGAATAAATAGCCAATGTCATCTAAATGTGAAATTTCCAAATAACGATAACTTATTCCCATCATTTAAGAGTGAGAAGACATAAAATAATACAATCAAGCACTAAGATAGGTAGTTAAATTTTTATTCAATCAAACAGGATATTTAAATTTTTCCGAAACATAAAACAGTTCTTTTACAAAATGTGATATAAATCTTTGATTGAAACCAGAGTCTTTTTGGAACTAAGATATTAAGACAGTTGCAAAAGTTCTCACATATTTTGGTGTCCAAGGAAATAGGCTGGCTATTACAATTTGTTTTTGAATCAATACACTGATTTTTGGATTTTACTAAGTCATTAAACGATTCAGCTCAGCTCTTGTATAAATCGAGTAGAGTTCTTGATTAATATTTTTGAAACTCCTTATTCAAACATTTTTGAAGAGATTAACAACTATTTTCCGAACTTTTCGATTTTTTTCAAATTTAATTTATTTCTTGATGTTTCATCAGACGAATATGACCATCAATGCAGCACTATTGAGTTCATCTCGTCCTTTATTGATGTTACTTCAGGCGATCACCTTGTTCTTTCAATCTTGTAATTTTTGATGCTTCATCAGACGAATATGACCATCAATGCAGCACTATTGAGTTCATCTCGTCCTTTATTGATGTTACTTCAGGCGATCATCTTGTTCTTTCATCTTGTAATTTTTGATGTTTCATCAGACGAATATGACCATCAATGCAGCACTATTGAGTTCATCTCGTCCTTTATTGATGTTACTTCAGGCGATCATCTTGTTCTTTCCATCTTGTAATTTTTGATGTTTCATCAGACGAATATGACCATCAATGCAGCACTATTGAGTTCATCTCGTCCTTTATTGATGTTACTTCAGGCGATCATCTTGTTCTTTCAATCTTGTAATTTTTGATGTTTCATCAGACGAATATGACTATCAATTCAGCACTATTGAGTTCATCTCGTCCTTTATTGATGGTACTTCAGGCGATCATCTTGTTCTTTCCATCTTGTAATTTTTGATGTTTTATCAGACGAATATGACCATCAATGCAGCACTATTGAGTTCATCTCGTCCTTTATTGATGTTACTTCAGGCGATCACCTTGTTCTTACAAACTTGTAATTTTTGATGTTTCATCAGACGAATATGACCATCAATGCAGCACAATTGAGTTCATCTCGTCCTTTATTGATGTTACTTCAGGCGATCATCTTGTTCTTTCATCTTGTAATTTCTTTATTAACTTTTCAATATAAGAATATGAATATTAATTTAGCACCATTCAGTTCATCTCGTCCTTTCAGTCTTTCAATTTCTTCTTTGATGTATGAACAGACGACTATGAAGAGTGCTGTCGCGCCGTGTGGATCACGGGGTGGTGATGGTTGGTATGTGAGCTTGGAAGAGGCCGGTTGGCCTCGGGGTCCATGGGAGGTGTTGAGGGAGCTCGACGTTGCCCTGAAGTTTGTTATATTTCAGGAGAACAACATCGGGAGTCGCCTCAGTAGTTGGTTTGGAGAGTTTGTATGTCCCTCTCCGTTTTTTGAACAATGTGGAGAAAAGTGGAATACCACAGAATTTCATCTAAAAAAGAAACAAAATTTTGAAAATTTATAAAACAAGTAGTTGTCTGATATATATATATATATATATATATATATATATATATATATATATATATATATATATATATATATATATATATATATATATATATATATATATATATATATATATATATATATATATATATATATATAAAATATTATTTATACTCGTAAATAACATGTTTGAGTTTCGACACAAACATCTTATTTCTATTTAAGTGGTTTAAAATTGTCTGTTGTATATATAGTACATTCAGTATTTACATTAATAGTGTGTACTCATATCTATGTAATCGCTTTGTGTTTACATCTGTCTATCTAGACTTAGCTCTGTATTTTGCAATCTCTGTCCATCTATATTTAACGGTATACAGCGTGCCCCCGTTAATCATGAATAAACTTTTTTTTTGCAACCTTTCGTCCAAATTGAGTACTTCTAAAAATGGTTGAAGTAAGATGCAGAAGTAAGATATTTAAAGTTTAAAGTAGGAAAAAAAAGCGAAAACGTGCGAAATCTACTTTTTTATCATGCCACTTTTGCCCCCAGAGCTGTGTTGTAGTGTTTAGACGATGATCTCTTACGCCATAAGATTTGAACTCAGCTCCCATCGCTGGATTTTCAAGATGTAAAAAATTGATAGCGTCCATGTCATATGACTTTGCATTATGTAAGATATTCTCCGAGTATTCACTTATCTTTGATTACTCTTGACAAAATAAAATTCCTAGTACAGTTTCGGGTATTGAGAAAAAAAAGTGCCTCCATCTGTGAGGGAAACTGGTCGTCGAAGTTCTCTTGGTAATATCATCAGCCAATAGCAGTGCCACAAAAAGTGAGTAGCAGCCACTTCGCAACTCGATTAGAAACGAACTTTTTATACGGTTTTTAAGTGCCTACAATTATGTTTAAGGAAATCATCAGCATATTAAGATAATATGAACGGAAAAAGTGTCTATAGTATGGACCAATGTTCCCAGAGACATGAAATTCTTCATTATGGTAACATAAAATACGGCTCCTTGACTGAAATATCTCCTTGCGTTTTGGTACGAACGTTACACTTTTTTTTCTTGTATTTGGTAGATTATTTTATGTTTTAATTGCTTAATTTATCTGTCAAACATTGTTTTCATTTTAATGTAATATTAAGTTCTTTTAATGGCTTATTTTGTTTACAAATGAAACATTTAATTTTAAGCATCAGCAATATTGATTTGACAGCATTTAACATACAGGAAAAAAAATGGCAACGAAATGTAAAATGTGTCACGTTTTGATAATTCTCTCAGGACTGAATGCAATTTCAGTTTATAGGGACATTTCGATAATGGGGAATTCAGCTCGGTCGTTTTGTTTTCGGCGTAAATAATTTTATTTTGGTAACCCTGCTGCTTTATGGTATTTCTACGCGCCAGAATGTCGCTAGTTAGGACATCCTTAGTACTGAAATATGATAAAACCATTTTGTGGCCAACATGCTCCTATTTTACTCATATTTTATTTATGCAGAAATATTTTTTAATTGATATTCTGATAGAAAAAAAGAGCTAAAAATGGAACAGCTTTAGTATTATCCCCGGTTTGGCGACTTTTCGGTTCGGCGACTTTTTTTTGACGCCAAGTCACGTTAACGTACGGTTTTTACCGAAAAGATAAGAATTCATCACGTTTTGTAATCCAAAAGCAGAATAACAAAATCTCTGAACATTCATCAAAACACAAGGCAACACAATTGGCAAGTTATCCAACTCGGAGACAATACTAAAGCCATACCCTAAAATAAATGTTCACTTACTTTTGCACAATTCTTTCGCAAAAATTCACAAAATAAGTAAATTTTTAAAGAGCAGAAGCAGAATTCCAGCTTACAGCTTTCTCATCGGCTTCGAAGTGAAATTTTTGGGTTATGGTTGCTCTGTTGCAGAGCCATGTCATTGTTGCAACAATGAAGTAACTTCTGTTGAGTTGTAGATTTTTTTCCGCAGCTGGTAACAATACATGAAATTTATATTGTTGGAATGCTACGAAAAGTTATGAAATCGTTGAAACTAGTACTTGATTCTAAAATATAATTAAAATATTAATAAAATAGAGATACACACAGGGATCTAATAGCACATCATTTCAGAAGAGTGTCTCCCCCTTCTCATAGTACAATTCCTTTACTGATACCACTTTGAAATGCCCATGCGGTATTTTACAGTCTGAAATTTGAAAAAAGATTCGTTCAGATCCAAATTTCAATCCTAATGATAATTCCTTTAAATATCACATTTGCAGTTGAATTAAATATAGTCAATGAAAAGGAACTAGCTGCAAAATACCCCTTATTGAAACGACTTTGCTTTTCAAATTTTTTTTTCGAGAAATCAATTAAAAATTTGAACTGAGTCATTTTTTATGCCATTTTCCATAGAAATTTCCTGTTTTTTTTCTTCAAATTCATTTGTGCCACATATTTATTTGAACTAAAATATTGGTCACATAAAAGTAGATTAGTAATTATTAATGCATAACTTCTTAATTTAACAACGTTGGCCGCATATCTTCTTTAGAAACTTGGGAATGGAGTATTTTCCTTCCCATCCCTTCCGCACGAACTGGTAGGAGGCGGCTGTACCAAAGACCTTTTGGCTGTACGCCTGACTTACGGGAACCCCTCAGGGGCGAAAAATTGTAGGGGTGGTATTTTGGCTTTCAAAATAAACAAAAAAACTCTTGCACATGCATTGAGCTTTCGTTTGAATATCCAGGGTGCTGACAAATATTGCAAAATTTCGTAGGTAATACATTTCTAATTCTTTGTAAAATTCTTGCAAAATGTTCGGCATATGACTGAAGTAGTGACGTATTCCCTTGAGTAGGGTCACACAGTATAGGAATCACTGCAGAATGCAAATTTTATATAGAATGCAGATTTTGTATAATGAGTTACTAGAGTAGGGGAAGACCGCCTATATTGGACCCCCTAAGATCAGGAGGCTTGTGTCGCTCAATGTGAAGCAAAACAGAAATGCGAAATAGGTCATCATAAGATAAATTTAATCAGGAACCACCATAGGAGCTTATATTTTCTGAAAATATGAAGATTATTTTTTAAAAAATTATCTTATAAAAAGTTGCAAAAGTCCAAGATAGGAATATGTGCTCCTAAATTGAACCATGCGCTTCCTAAATTGGACCGTACCAGAAAATCATAGAATAATTTATATTTGAACAATACAATTTTTTTCCAGGATTTGCAATAGAATTTCTTTTTCTTGGGCCTCACTTACGCAGTGTTGATAAACTCGCCTATGGCATTTCATACACTTAATCATGTTTTGCACTTTCTCTATGACAAATATTGCAATAACAATTGTTTTTTGCAGTTTCTTGCTTTTTCTTGTGAGACTTTTTCTGCTCCATGCCTCTTTTATACGGCCGTTAGAATGATTGCTCTGAGATAGCCGTCCTTTTTGTTCCTTCTATTTTTTAGGCAAAGGTAATATGTGAGTTGGCTTTACAAAATCAGTTACAGTTGACATGTTTTGATGAGAACTATCTGCCTATTATGCAGAACTTGTACTAATTTAAGTCGTTTCTAGCTCTTCTACATGGTGTACAAGTTACACCGAGCATCAGGTCCGTCATTTAGGGGGGGGGGAGAAGGGATGGGGTCAATTGCCCCCCCCCCTCTCTTGAATTGGAGAAATCAATGTATTTGCATATAAGTAGGCGGGGGTTTGTTGTTTTCTGGTGACATTGTATTGTGTTTTTACCCTTGCCCCACCCCCCTAGAAAAACTTGAAATGACTGGGTAGCCGAACATGTAACCTGTTCACTTTGACTAATTTTATCTGGACTACTTGTGCCTCTAATTCTGCTGAAGCCAAGTCAATGTCATTAAATACATGTCAATTAACACGCCAAACTCATGTTCTTTAGAATCAACTCACAGACCATGCCTTGATTGCGGATTGCCCATAAAAGTTGAAAAATTTCTCTTACACGATATTAGATAAGGGATCTCATTAAATGTTCTCGCATCCATGTATCACATGCTCGATTAAAATATGTAGACAGAGACTGAATAAAGACCACATCTACGTGCATGATGTGCTTAAAGAGAAAGAATTATTATATCGTGCTCGTTAGCCAAGTGTATTGCATAAATGTTCTTTACGTAAATGCTGTGCCTATCCATTAATAGAAGATATTCTTGTTACATTTCTTGGCTTAACAGTTTTGGTGAAAGTTGTATCAATTATGTGAATTATCGTTTGTGATCTAACCTTTTTTTTTTTTTTGAACAAGCATATTTCTCACCAGGGAAGCTTTTACGATAAGTCCGAACATGGAACGTAATTTTTTGAAATTAAGCATGGGGAGCTTGCAATTCTGTTGCACTCATGCAGCAAATAACCAGTGTGTTTCTACCACGTTCATCACTCATTAATGCTCCAACTTGGTGTTGACCTCTATACGTCAATATATTTTGGGGCTTTTGAACAGTGAAAAGACCGGCTTCATCTACATTGAACATTTTAGTAGCATATAAATTGCTTACTTTTAAAATCGTTTCGAAACTAACAAAGAATTTCATATTTTTCTCTCGGTAATTCAGCATAAATTTTATTTAAGGTAATAACTATGCTTAACAACCTGAAACTGCAGCTTAATGGATGAAGAGTAAAAAAGCATACATTTTAAGAGGTTGCAGCTTTTGCTTAATAAAAATGTTTTTGATAAAATTTTTTAAATGAATATCGTGAATCGATGTTAAAGTATGCTTAAAATAAGTTTAACTACGCTATTAAATAAGACGAGTCACTTATTTTATGTTACGATAATGAAAAAGTCTTGTTTAAAATCATATTCTTAAATTGGACCACCGGTCCAATATAGGAAAATTATTTCGGTCCAATAAAGGAAAACACGCCATTTTTTATTCTTCAGCTCATTGTTCTGTTAAAAATTATCACAATAGCGCATGTAAATACATTGGTGTAATCCTTATTAAACGTAGATAATAATACTGTAACAGAATTTTACCGCAATTTCCAAGTTTTTGAGTTATTCTTCTAGAAACAAGTCCGCAAAATAAGATTTCGCACGTTTTCAACACAAATCAAGCCGTAACTCACGCTAAACAGTTCGAAGACTGGTGAAACTTCATACACATTGATTTTATTCCTAAAACTTTATACTTCTACTGTTAAAGTGTAGCACAGATCTCTGTATTAGATTTTAAGCCCGAGGTCCAATTTAAGCAGTGGTCCAATATAGGCGGTCTTCCCCTATATATATATATATATATATATATATATATATATATATATATATATATATATATATATATATATATATATATATATATATATATATATATATATATATTCGTTTTATTTCATGTAAGTTGGATTACTAATCTAAAATAGGGAAAGTCTAATATATATTTGTTTTTTTAAATAATTGATGCAATAGTCAGGCATCCCTGATAGATTTTTCTGTTTATTACTATCAAGCTAATTTTCCTCGAGTAGCTTCATTTTAATGAGACGCCATACTTTTGATCTTACTACAATTCTTGTTTGTGGTAGCTAACAGGGGTAGCAGGGATAACATGTGTCAGTTTGGTGGTTCTCAAAAGCTTAACATTGTTGAAAAAAATATTTGTCCTACAAAGCGTATGGTTTGATTAAAGAACCCAACATGTATTGATTACGGGGTCATCAAAAGTAATTGAGTACTATATGAGGTTTTTTTTACTGCTTAGTTAATATGTACATAATTTAACAGTCACATTGTCCTACGAATTGTACGGTACGTTATCCCGGTCATACGATCTGAAACTGTTGATACCACAAGACCCCTTTTCTCATTACTAACTGTAGGAAAAAAAATTACACAATAGGTTAGTATTTTCTCTGTCCAGATGAAACAATGTCCTACAAGTAAACAGGTATGCATCGCAAGTCGGACAAGAATATTGTAACTTTCGTTTTCTGTTTGGAACAAAAGAAAACATCTTTTTCGAGATTTTACTAACTCTATTTTCTAAAATTATTGTGTATTGTGTCTTTAGCTCCGTAAAGAAAAATTAATCTTCATAGATTCATCTGAAAAATCTTCGTCACTAATGTCACTTTCGTCATCATTTTCCTCATAAGTGATATCTGACTGTAATATCATTTAAAAAATAAAGGAATTTCCTATCATTAGCAAACAAAGAAAAATAGTATTGAACCTTGTAAGTCAGAAGATAGTTCTTCAAAGGCTGGACTGCCCGTAAAGTGTTGATAATGCTTTCGACCAGATAAAAAAAGTTTTTAAGAAAGCCAAATGTGTTTAATAAATTTTTGACATTTCTTTTCTGTCGAAAAGTAGGGTTTTTGCAAAGCAAATTACATGAAAAACACTCTATTATTATTTTAGAGCATTAAAAAATTACTGAAATCATTTATTGGAAGAAAAGCACCCGGTCGAATGAAACTCTTTTTTCAGGATCCTGGTCGATATTTACGGAAAATACCTAATATGTTCTGGGCATGCGAACCTGCAAGGCTAAGCCGTGATGCTAAATTGTGCGAAAGAAATTTATTTCTACTAGCACGAATTTAAAATATCTATCGATAATCGCAATAACGTATCACGAAATCTGTTGGACAATGTGACTGTTAAATTATATAATTACTAACTAAAAAAGCAAAAGTAAAAAATCAAGTAGTTAGTAATTGCTCGTGATGATCTTGCAATCGATACATGCCGATCAAACCATACATTTTGTAGGACGAATATTTTTTCCACTAATGTTAATAATTATCTTAATATTTAATAAAACCAAAAGTTGGTATTGAACTTTTGAAAATCGTTAAATCGACATATTTTATTCCTGCTACCCCTGTACCGTTAGCTACACAATCCAGCATTTCGTTTATAGAATTATAGGGCGTCTCATGGAAACGACGCTATTCAAGATGATTCGGTTTTATTGTGATTATTTTTGCATCAGGGATTTGTACTGCATTTTTCGAACGTATTACGTGGAATAAGGTACCACGCAATTTTTAGGACAATGTGGCTGCTAAATTATACGCCTATTAACTTAGCAGTAGAAAAAACTCATGTAGTTAGTAATTACTTTTGAAGATCTCGTAATCGAAACATGTTAGGAGGAGGTGGACTCTTTGATCAAACCATACACCTTGTAGGACAAATATTTTTCTCAACAATGTTAATAACTATATTAAGATTTAATTAAAAACGCCACAGTTAGTGAAATCTTTTTAAGAACTACAAAATTGACACATTTTATCCCTGCTACCCCTGTTAGTATCTACAATCCAGAATTGTTGTAAGGGGAAAAGTTGGGCGTCTCATTAAAATGAAGCTACTCGCAAAAAATTAGCTTGATAATAATAAACAGAAAAATCTCTATCAGGGATCCCTGACTATAATTCGAATAAAAAATAAAAGGATAGAGACATTTACATGCCATTGTATAATAAAAAAAAAAGTTTTCATTTTTAATAGCGTAAATTCCGCATAATTCCGCAGAATCAAATGGAAAATACTTGAATCTCGTTGTTTGTTAAATAAAAACCGTGAGAAAAGTATACATCGCAGAAAATATGGCTTTCTATGCCATTGAATCTTACTGCATTTACAGATTAGTCACGCTCACACGTAAGAAATGATGAATTGCTGAAAAGTTCCGAGAGGAAAATTCTTCACTCATGGGAAATATAGTGAGTACATCATTCGCATTAAAAAATAGCATTTCTCGAAATGTATACCTATGCGCTGAACCACAATTCAAAACTTTATTAAAATGCACAAAAGATTATTTCGCTTGAAAGATTTAATTTAAAGTAATCAAATACTAGTTGTTATAATTTTAGTTTTACCTCATTACTCTACATAAATTGGCAATACTGGAATTCAGTGATTAGTTCAGATTTTGTATCTTGCTCAAAATGTCTACTAAGATTCATGAATACCAGGTTTTTGCAAATATAGCTAAGGTGGTGTAATTATGCGTTTCAATTTTCTGCCTAATGAAATTTTGCTTTATGACAATGATAATTGTTTTGCAAACACTGAACTTGGAACATTCTAGATTAACTTCGTTGCATTAATTATAAAATCTTTTTATTTTGCTTTAAGGGAGTTCCCGCTTAAGAAAAGTCAAAAAACCGATTTTTTGCGGGAATTTTTTTAGAATGAAGAAAAGAAAGCAAGTCAAGTGAATTTTACATTATTTTATAACAAGTCTGAACGTGGGAAACGCATGTTTTTAAAGAAAAATAGCCACATGCAACCGTTTTTTATGCTCCTTCGTGCAACGGCTGTTTTCAATCAACGGGATAGACGGTGCACGTAATTTTCATCTGAAACAAAGCAAAAAGAAAAAGAAAAAAAAGAAAAAAAAAAGCATCGTTTGAATTTTCATTTAGGATCTTCTATTTGAAACATATAGTTTTCCCTTCAAATTTCCATAAAAAAAGAAGATACCAATCAGAATTTCGGATATAGAGTTCATTCAGATATCATTATACCTCTTTATAAAACGATGTCACTTTTCATTTCCAATTTCACCGAATATTTGGGAATCTACTGTACATAGAGCAAATAAGTCGTATGCTTACGCTCTGCTACGGTCGGTTAAGTATTTTTCCCATTAGTAAGTGATAATAAAAATAAACTAATAAAGAATGGATCATAATCTGAGAAAATAGCTTTGTATTAATGCATTAAAAAATATATATATTTGTGAGCGTAAATATGAATTAAAAAATAGCTTAAATGAAAAACAGAAGTAAATATTAAGGCATTTATAGTCATTCACAAAATATATAAAACTGAAACATAAGAGTGCTATATTCGAACTGATTCACAAATTTTACATGCATTTTTTCTACTATTTCCTTCTTCTGCGTTGTTCAATTTTAACAAGTAACAGAATTCTAAACGTTCTTTTTCAAAGTATTCTCTTTTACTCTGCTTTGATAGAGGAAAAAAAGAGGATAAACTAGACAAAAAGGAATTTTTAATCAGTGTTCGGTTCTCTTATTTATTATTCCATACTCTTTTCAAAAGATTTTCATTATCAGCATGTGTGCAGAAGTAATTTGCTGGTCTGTGTCCATAGTGAGGCATGACAAATGGCGGGTTCTTTTATCAGTTTCTTTCTTTTATGGTATTTGCCTTTTTACTTACGGCAATTTCTATTCCTAATTTCCATATTTTATTCTTCATATTGCTTAAAAAAACCTATTCAGTATTTATTAAAATACGTTTTTTTGTTTTTTTGTGTTTTATTTTAAAGAAGAGATACAGGCGTGGCTGATTATTGTCCTTTAGTTGCATTCGTGAAATTTAATGAGGCGTTAGGTATTTTCTATTCTTGAAGGCTCGGGTTCCATGTGATTAAAAACGCATTTATTCTAAAAAGCATTCTACTATTGTATTTCTTTCTAGCTGTGATATATTATGGCATATTTTCAATCTTTAATGCTATGGCGTTCATGTGGAAAGTGTTCAAAAGTTCGCAATTTTTTTTTTTTTTTTCAAAGTAGTGCTGCTCATTTTAGGCCTTGGCTGTCTCAACCCCACACTCTTTTTCACTTGCTCTGTCACCAGCAAAATCTATCTCATTTTTATTCATTCTTTTAATTATTTTTTGCTATTTGAAAACTTATAATTTTAAACCCGGGCTCAAATCTAGGATGTAAACTAAGACGTTATATGCTCTCGTCTTTTCTGTTTTAGCTGCTAAAATCAGGGTTGCCAGATTTAAGAGCTGCAAATACGGGACAGGATTTTGGGAGGGGGGGGGAGATGAAAACTAAAAATCAAATTTTTACAACCTTGACTTTGACATCAAACGTTTCGCATAAAAATACAAAAAAAAGCACAATAACTATATGAACAAAGACTACATTTTTTACCATTGCACAGTTATTTTTCTTCATGAATAATAGTGGGAAAAGTCTAAGCATTAAATATGTGAAAGTTCGTGTTTATCTGCAATTAACCCCCTTTTTAATGATGCAGGATCTTCATTTTGAATTTTGCCGGGGGGGGGGGCAAAGGGTATATATTCAATGCAAATTATACCAAATATCAGCAAAAACCACTTTCATTTATATGTAAAAGTATTAATTTCCCAAAACCGAGGTGGCAATTGACAAACACTTCCCTTGATTGATTTTCCTTGATCCCTCAATTGACAGGCCTGTCTTGACGAAGAAGATATAATAGTCGTTTTTAGTGATGACTTATGTTTAGTATGTACTTTTTCAAAATGCCAGACATACCAAAAGGAAAATTTTAATACGTGCGAAATAGTTTTAACGACATAAAAATCTTGATTACAATTGAACAGACGCATAATTAAATAATAAATGAACCTAGAACAAATAAAAATTTCATGTTCAATATCTTTATATAAAAAACTGTGTACAATTTTTGAATATTATAACATAAAAATTGTCCTAACATAATGTCGGGGATTTTTTTTTTCAAAACATATCTGCTATTTGGTTTCACTGCTGTAATAATTCTTTCAAAGTTTTATTGTGTCTTTTTTTTTTTTGCATAAAACTCATAATAATTTATATTTGTGTTATTCAACGTAAAAACGGTGTATCTTCATATTTTTAAAATATGTATTTGTTTGCTAAATGGAATTATATTTAGTTACTTCTTTTAGATTAAGAGCAAAGCAAAGCACATTTCAAAAGATAACTATCCAGTGACTAATAATGGCTGAACACTTACATTTCTTTCATGAGGAAATATTTAAAAATGGCTTTATATAATAAGGCACAGTAAAATCACTTACAAGGAGCTGCACCACTTTTAAAATAAACTATATCTTTGTTAGATGAATTATCACAATAATTTCGGCTCTAACTGAACATAAGACTAACGTTACACTTCAGAACATAAAAATATTACGATTCAATCAATTTTCTTATCACTCTATTTCACATTTTTTGTTTTGGGTCATTTCATGTCAAGGGATCCAACGTTTTTTACCTTACATTTTTGTATTTCTTTCACATTTGGCTCATCAATTGTACCCCTTGAGGTAATCAAAAGTCTCAGTTTTGGGATTTTTATCTCTATTATTTTTTCATTTATGAGACTTTGAATTTAGGAAAAACCCTCGTTTTTCCATGGATAAGGGTACATAAAAGGGACCATAACTCGGCACCAAATATAGATAGAACAATTTGGTAAATGGCATTTTAAAGTACGTTAGTTGCCGCTTAATCTGATATGCAATATGACTAATTTGATAAAAACTTTCTTTTTCAAAAAATGAAATTTAAATTTCAAATTTAAATTTCTCGAAAAACATATAATGAATTTTTTTCAAAAAATTCTCAAAAATTCTTGTGTATTTTATCTATGTTTGTACAAATTTTTAGATTCGGATCTCAATGAGATCATATTTTTTTGAATTTTTGAATAAAACTGTATAGGAAAAAAAATGATAGTTTTTAGATTCTATTTATTTAAATACTAAGTTCTCTTGCTTGTGATGGTCTAAAAAGTAGTGAACAAGCATAAATATGTTTAAAGTGAGTTAGCATGAGCTTATAGATTTGTCAGATTAACCCCCTCCCCCCTTCCTCCCCCGCACAACCACTCTTTTTTAATTCAAAACTGTTCAAAATGTTTAAAAAAAACTATTTGATACAAAATGAATGGTAAACTTTTTTAAAGTTGGTAAATGAGTTTCCTTATAACTAGACGAAGTATCCCCCTCCTCCACCCAAATATACCATTAACGCTGTACTATTATGACGTCTAACCTGGGGATTGAATTGACTATTATTTTTACTCTAGGTAAGTGAGCTAGCATTAACTTGTAGATTGGTCAGCTCCCCCTCCCTTCCTTCCTGACCCAACCATTTTCCCCCCAAACTGTTTAAAATGCTAAAAAAAAAGCTTCTTTGATACAAAATGAACAGTAAACTTGATTAAAGTTGATAAATGGGCTTCCTTATAACAAGGCAAAGTACAACCCTTAACCCCACCCAAATATACCATTAACGCTATACTAATATGACGTCTCACCTGGGGATTGATTTGAGGATTATTTTCCCCCTAGGTATATATTGTTTTTCAGACGAAGTGTTTCGTTTTCAATCCGAACTTCACAAAGTGTATTTCCATTCAAAATCTGAATATAAACTTATAGTTCATCTCATCCCCTCCCCCAGCACCAATCTTCAATTTTGAAGGGAGGGAATAAATGGGTCGCCCCAAGATCATAGCAAACAGCAAAATAGCACTGTTTCCCCTTGTTCTCATAATGTTTTCCCATTATTTTTACACAAAACTGAAAAGAAATTAAAGTGTCACGTTATATGTCAGTCCCCATTACTGCCTTTCCTTTCTCTTATTGGACAAAGCTCATGAGCTAATAGAAAAGAGTAACAGAACAAACTGAAACACTACCAGACATCAGTAGAGACTAAGGCTTTGAAATGGGGCTAGGCGGGATGATAAAAAAAAATAAAAGTTTGAAGTGGAAAGGTAGGGTAAGGAGGGGGGGGGAGCAATCTAAAGAAGTTAAACAACATGTGAGGTTGTGCTCAAAAAAGCAGTGTTTGTTTAATATATATATAAAGATATATCTTGCTGCATTACTTTCCTTTACAACAAAATGAAAAAGAACACAAACGATTAAAAAAATTAAATAACAGCTGAACACTAGATAATGTGGAAAGATAGTTATGGGGACACAGACATATGATCTGATATTTTGATTTACTTTCAGTTTTGTACGAAAAGAATAGAAAAAACGATGAGAATAAGGCGAAACAGTGCTATTTTGCTGTTTACTATGATATTGGGGCGACCCATTTATTTCCTCCCTTCAAAATTGAAGATTGGTGCTGGGGTAGAAGATGAAATGAACCATAAAATTAAATTTCAGATATTGAATGGAAGTACACTTTGAAGTTCGGATCGAAAAGAAACACTTCGTCTGAAAAACAATATATATACCTAGGGTGAAAATAATCCTCAACTCAATCCCCAGGTTAGACGTCATATTAGTATAGTGTGAATGGTATATTTGGGTGGGGAGGGGATACTTCGTCTAGTTATAAGGAAACCCATTTCCCCACTTTAAATAAGTTTACTATTCATTTTGTATCAAAGAGTTTTTGTTTTTTTTAAACATTTTAAACAGTTTTGAATTAAAAAAAGTGGTTGTGCGGGGAAGAAAGGGGTAGGGGGTGAACCTGACAAATCTATAAGCTCATGCCAGCTCACTTTAAACATATTCATGTTTGTTTACTACTTTTTAGACCATCACGAGCAAGAGAACTTAGTATTTAAATAAATAGAATCAAAAAATATCATTTTTTTCCTATACAGTTTTATTCAAAAATTCAAAAAAATATGATCCCATTGAGATCCCGATCTAAAAATTTGTACAAACATATATGAAATACACAAGAATTTTTGAGAATTTTTTCAAAAAAATTCGTTATATGTTTTTTGAGAAATTTAAATTTGAAATTTAAATTTCATTTTTGAAAAAGAAAATTTTTATCAAATTAGTCATGTTGCATATCCGATTAAGCGGCAACTAACGTACTTTAAAATGCTATTTACCAAATCGCTCTATCTATAATTGGTGCCGAGTTATGGTCCCTTTTATGTACCCTTATCCATGGAAAAACGAGGGTTTTTCCAAAGTTCAAAGTCTCATAAATGAAAAAATAATAGAGATAAAAATCCAAAAATTGAGACTTTTGATTACCTCAAGGGGGTACAATTGATGAACCAAATGTGAAAGAAATACAAAAATGTAAGGTAACATTTTCCTCAGGTTTTGGATCACTTGACGTGGAATGACCCTTTTACTTTATTTTTTCTCAAAATAATGTCTCGTTTTGTAAAATGTTGCTTCTAGCTAGAATACGGGACTTTAGCCGTCCCGTATCAATGTTCCCCGGGACGCGGGACAGTTTCTCAAAAAACGGGACTGTCCCTTGAAATCCGGGACGTCTGGCAACCCTGGCTAAAATGCTATGTTACCTATGTTTTCTGAGTTAAAATAAGAAGTTATAAGGGGACCGTCATCTTGCAATCAGTTAAAGGTTTAAAAGGAGGAAAACAGAGATTTGTTTTGAAAAGCGAGTTTTATTTAATCTGTGTGTATAATATATAGAACTAGTAATAAATGACGATTAGAAGTAAAATAACATAGTCAAATACATAGTTCATTAAAAGTAAGACGCCAAAAAGGGGGACTGGACATGAAATTGTGGTCGTCAAGTTATAACTTTTAGCGTAAATTAATATCCGCGACAGATCATTGTGAGCCCTGCTTGGCTGCAAGCAATGCACCATCAGCTCGATCATGTCATCCAGATTCTACAGTTTCACCCTCATTCGGAGTCATTAGTCTGGCTTAGACAGTAACCGAGTTGGAGGCAGAAATCCAATTATGGAAGCTAAGAGTTCCAGCAAACTGGTAGCTAATATAAAGTTGCATACCAACGAGAGCCCGCAGCAGGTTCCACTCCGAAATTCAAGGCAAGTTTGAGTATTAAGTAGTAAGTTACCAACCCCAAGCCAGGGATAAGGCAGAATTATATGAAACTGACTATCTTAGCCAGACAGATTATTCTTAATGACGATGAAACAGCAGCATCTGGATGACATAACCGAGCTGGTGGTGTATTTCATGTAGTTCTGCCTTAGCACTGGCTTAGGGGAGGTAACTTACCACCTGCCTGATTTTTTTAAGCGTTTGATAGGTAAGATCTAAGTTTAATTATCCTTTGAACTTTTCCAAATATGACTAAACCATCTCAGTTCAATATCATGGATCAGCGGTTCCCAAAGTGGCTTGAGTGCAACCATAGCTCAAATTTCCTCCCCAAATTTCTTCTTTTTTTGAAGAAAGTAATTATGTTAGCGAATGGATTAGCATTTGACTTCCAGATTTTGACACTTTGTCGTGTAGTTATTAGTAAGAATGAGTTTATTTAAAGCAAATGTGGAGTATTAAGAATTTCGTCGCTAGAAACTTTTGAAACCGCTGTCATAGATAACTAAAGTTATTTTGTGGCTAAAACTCTTAGGGTTATTAAAAAAAAAGTTGGGACGTTTGCAATTCAAGCGGAATAAGAATCGAACTAATAATATCATGAAAAACAAATGTTTTGAGATCATTGACTTTTCTTTTTTAAAATGAAATTTTGAACACATTGGTTTGTGAAAATAGTTACTGACGATGAACTGATAGCGTAGTTGATATTATGTTAACAGAAGCTTAAATTATCTTCACATGACTAGCAATTGGGAAACTAAGATTCGAGTTAAAAAGACACAGATAATCCTGTAAAAGTGTCTTGGGGTTATTTTATCATAAGTGAATAAAGATATACAATAAGTTTTCTGTTTTAATCTTTCCGAATCAAAAAGTTCAATTTATTAGCAAACTAGCTGACCCGGCGAACTTTGTTCCGCCTTAAAGGCAATAAATAAGAAAATTTTTGAATTTATTAAGTTTTTTATTATTAGAAATACAAAAAAATAATTAAGTACTTACATTAATCATTCATTATTGTTTCTGTATTTTAGTACATAGGTTGCTCTTCACTAAAGTACCTTGTGATGCACAACATTTTTTGTTTTATTATCAGGCGCAAAAAGAAACAACGCAGAAGGTATTCCGACCCGTAAACATGCCACATATAATTGACCATGGGAAAAACAGTGATGTTCTAGATTCAAACCACAAACTTTTAAGGATTGGCAGTGTGATTTGTTAAGGTCATGACAAATGCAGACGGATCGGAAATTGAAGTCTTTTAAATTCAAACGGCATATTGGTTGGGATCATCGGGATCCTAGGAATGAGCAATCGTTTCTGACAGCTTATCACATATAAATTTCAAGGGAAGTAACGCGTTGTTCATAATTTATTTCACGAAAAAGTCAAATAACACTCAACGCACCGCTAACTTACAACCTGTTTACTGCGTTCCGGAACCTGACAGAACGTGTGCTTTATGTCGCTCAGCCATGGAGGTGTCAAAAAAGGCTTAGTAAAAAGGCTGAGTCAATAAGACAGTTTTTCTATTTCTGTAACTGACACACATAAATCATAGTCTATGTCCGTCTCCTGGCTCTAAGCTACCTACCCACCAAATTTTAGCTATATCGGTACATCCGTTCTCGAGTTATAAGTAGTGTAACTAACACGACTTTCTTTTATATATATATAGATTTCACAAAAAAGTCAAATAACACTCAACGCACCGCTAACTTACAACCTGTTTGCTGCGCACCGGAAGCTGCCAGAACGTGTGCTTTATGTCGCTCAGCCATGGAGGTGTCAAAAAAGGCTTAGTAAAAAGGCTTAGTCAATAAGACAGTTTTTCTATTTATGTAACTGACACACATAAATTATAGCCTATGTCCGTCTCCTGGCTCTAAGCTACCTACCCACCAATTTTTAGCCATATCGGTACAGCCGTTCTTGAGTTATAAGTAGTGTAATTAACATGACTTTCTTTTATATATATAGATTTCACAAAATAGTCAAATAACACTCAACGCACCGCTAACTTACAGCCCGTTTACTGCGCACCGGAAGCTGCCAGAAAAGGTGCTTTATGCCGCTCAGGCATGGAGGTGTCAAAAAAGGCTTAGTCAATAAGATAGTTTTTCTATTTATGTAACTGACACACATAAATTAAAGCCTATGTCCGTCTCCTGGCTCTAAGCTACCTACCCACCAATTTTTAGCCATATCGGTACAGCCGTTCTTGAGTTATAAATAGTGTAACTTTCACGACTTTCTTTTATGTATAAAGATTTCACAAAAAAGTCGAATGACACTCAACGAACCGCTAACTTACAACCTGTTTACTGCGCACCGGAAGCTGCCAGAACGTGTGCTTTATGTCGCTCAGCCATGGAAGTGTCAAAAAAGGCTTCATAAAAAGGCGAAGTCAATAAGTCATTTTTTCTATTTATGTAACTGACGCACATAAATTATAGCCTATGTCCGTCTCCTGGCTCTAAGCTACCTACCCACCAATTTTCAGCCATATCGGTACAGCCGTTCTTGAGTTATAAATAGTGTAACTAACACTACTTCCTTTTATATATATAGATGGAGATATGTTAAAAAGATAGGCATCCGCTATAATTACCGACTGTTTTCAAGTTTTTTTTCTGTTATTAATTATTATTAAAGTTTTATATATACTTATTAAAGAAAAATTAGTGGTTGTGCTGTGAGTTGCGGTAAATCTATTCTGCAGCTCCAGAATCAGTAGCAGCATTAGTACTAAAAAGTTTCGTGAAACCAGCAAAAATTTTAAGCTTCAAAAATAAGACTTTTCATGCCATGCATTTTTCTGTAATAAGTAAGCAGTTCCTTCTAGCAGACTCTCCTTAAATGATTCAAAAATGTAACAGCTTTTTTTCCAAGTTTTTACAACACAAGTCCAATTGTTTTATGTAATTTATTGCGAAGTAGTAAAGGAACCTCAGATATTACTTCCAAAATAACGTCGAATGTAAAAATAAGCTTTTTTACTAAGAATATTTTAGATTCACTTAAAAACACGCATACATGATCTAAATTTAAAAGAAATCACTCATGCATGTCTTTAGTTGTTCTAAAAACACTAATTCCTAAATTTCGTATTGAAAAATGAAGTGCAAAGTTTTTGTTAAAATTTTACTGCCCTTGTTAAAAAAATGGCTAAAAATTCCTACTACTCTTATGCTTCCTCACGTAAAGGTAATACTATAAAATCGATATTCCATCAGAATTATTTTATGTTGGAACAATTATTTTTATAAAAGAAGGAAAAATACATACTGGCTTAGTTGTCGTGAGTTTCAACACCAAATTAAAGTATGAATTGAAATTTTTAACGTCTGGTGTTTTTCCAAAAAATATGCTGCTGAAATGAGATTACCCGCAGAGCAAGCAATGGGAGTAAAGTTGCCTAAACGGGAAATTTGAAGCAACAATCCGTAGCAACATATTGATTAAAGCAACAGAAGAATTTCATCATGAGGGCACGTTTATAATCAAGTTTTGTATTCATTGTTCTCTTTGTCAAAAGCTTTGTTTTACTTTCCGGGATTACCGAACAAGCTTTAGTTTTGTGCTTACTTCAAAGAGCAAAGCAATACAACGAGCTTATGTTAATTGAAAAAGGTTTAAGCAAAACACAGTAGAATCCTGAAAACTCGATCTAATATGGACCAAAAAATGTTCAAGTTTGTAAAAGTGGATGGTTATATGAAATGCTCGTAACCAGTCTCTTAAGCGAAGGTTTTTCATCCTACCAGAGTTTGGCTGAGTTTAATAGATTTGGAAGGGTTATCGAATACAGAGTTTTTGACTCTATTGGGGTAGTTTTTGGTCTCAGCAAGTTAATAGTAACTCTTGCAAAACTTCGCTTAAAATATAATAGTAGTAATAATATAATAGTAGTAATAGTATAATAGTTAAAATATTAATAGTTGATAATATGACACATTTATCAACGTAACAAAAATCGATCTCCGAGGTGTACAAGAATGGCAAAATGTATTCTTGTATACCAAATTTTACCTTTTTAGGTCATGTCGTTTTCTCCGGGAGCGTACCATAAATACACGTAGACACCCGCAAGCAAACAGTTAATTTATTACATGTATAGGCATAGAAGGAAAACCTGCCTTAATGAAAGCTTGCTTTTTTAATACGCTTTTATTAGTTTCACATGTGGGTTTGTTTGTCAGTATGTAACTCTGAATAAAAGATAAAATTCACGTTTTTACAAATGTAAAAGTAATATATTCAATTATTAACACTGAAGGCTATCTACTTATATTAAAAACCGAGTATCTATCTTTCTTTCTATCTTTCTTTCTATCTTTCTTTCTTTCTTTCTATCTTTCTTTCTAACTATCTATCTATGTCACGCTTATTTCTCCTGAACGCCAATGAACTGAAAGTCGAACCAGGTACCGATAGATAGGTAATTTTTCAGGCTTTATTAGTTTCAATTTATATAATTATACGATTTTAATTAGCGAAGATATCAATTAATAAGTAGTCAAATTTTAAGCGATTAAGCCTAATAAAGGATTAAACTTCCAAGACATTTTTTCTTACCGTTGCCATTTTGAATTAAAACGTTAATTAAATTATTGAACTATTTAAAACTCCAAGATATTTATTTCTTTCCGTTGCGATTTTAAATTAAAACGTTAATTTAATTGAACTTTTTAAAATGAAAGAGTTATTTTTTTCCATTGTCATTTTGAATGCGTGTTATAACAAAGTTCTAACAATTGTTTTTATTCTAATTATTAATGACATATTTTTTCTCTGGTACCATTTTGAAAATGTGTTTTTAAATAAAATTGCAATTGCTGTTTTTAGAAGGGACTTTTTTTGGCTGCGATCCAAATATTAAAACAACTTTTTCGTTTAGAATTTTGCAATTAATTTTACAGGAAAAAAGCGGTTTGGAAATAACTGTTTTTGGAAAGGAATTTTATTTGTTATTTAGGGAGAGTGCTAAGTATGCGCTACTTGACATCGTCTTTATTTTTGAGGAAGCATGTGCAAATAATTCGATTGATTCTTTGATGCAGGAAAGCTTTTTAGCGAGCCGCTTTAGCGGGGAGTAGTTTATTAAACTTTTCCTTGATACTTTAAAGGCGAGCCGCCTTGACGGCGAGTAAACTGTTTAAACTTTCCTCATTACTTTAAAGGCGAGCCGCCTTGGTGGCGAGTAGTTTTCTCAAATGCATTCACTACATTACAGCCCGTGCAACGCCGGGCCACGCAGCTAGTACTGTATTATATGCTGATGTATTATAAGTGTTTCAATTGTTTGTATGTAAACTGAATAAAAGATAAAATTCACGTTCTTTGCAAATATAAAAGTGATAATATATTTAATACCATTATTAACACTAAAGGCTGAACTATATTTCATTTTGACCTATTATAAGTGCATGTTAGTTTGACTAACTCTTCAAGCGTATTTTAGTTTTTTTTTTTTTTAAACCGTGATTTAGTTATTTAGCTTGACAACTGAGAAGCCTACTATAGTTTGGGGCAAACTTAACTTATTATCAGCGTAATGCTGCAATTTGAATATGCGTAGCCTTCTCAGTCCAGGTTAGGTTTGCCTCAAATATTGGTTAAGTATTGAGTTTATTGTATATATGGTGAGCAGTATCAACAAGTGATACTTACTGAAAATATTTGCTCTACCTTAGTATAAGAAAAAAAGCGTTCTTGATTAATTCCCATTCCGCGTGCGATACTAGCTTGTTTCTACAAAGTACATAGTAAGGTTTCTATATTTATAGAGAACAGGATAATTGTCTACATTTCATTATTTAGAGTCCCGTCCTTTTTTGGAAATTAGTAAGCAGAGAAACTACTGTTCTTAAAAGATCAATTCGATTTAAATTACTGAAATTTGACGGAGACTTATTAAAGACGAATATTAGATTACAATTTTAATTTTGAAAGAAACTGAAATTTAGTTTTGCTTTATTGTGAGTTATGTAACTTCCTGATTTAATTTATCTGATTTTTACTTCTTTTTACGTAGTAAAGGAAGTATTGTGATCACGAAAAAAATTTCACTCAAATTTCGGTCTAATTTTTGACTTTGCTCACCCCTGAATGAATGTCGCGTAGTTTTTTCGACCTGTCAGCACGTGCATATGTACCTAACAACATACAAAGAGCCGAAAAATCAATTTCGACCACCCCCGAGTAAATTACAACGAGTTTTCTCGTGACGTCTGTATGTACGTATGTGCGGATGTATGTGCGTATGTGGCTCGCATAACTCAAAAACTATATGCCGTAGAAACTTCTAGCTTGGTATGTAGGCTCTGAGGGGGGTCTAGTTGTGCACCTCCCCTTGTGATTGCATTCGAATGTTCCCAAAGGGGTCTTTTACCCCTTTTTTGGGGTAAATCAATGTTAATTTCAATACAGACTCAAGTGATATGAATTGGCGCCACCACTTGGCGACATGTCGCCAAGATTTTAGTCGCCAAGTGTTTGACGCCTACTTGGCGACATATCGCCAAGTTGGCGACAAATTTGGCGAAAAAATTATTTTTTGAATTTGGGTTCAACTTGGCGCTATTGGCGATATTTTGCGAAAAATTCACTAAATGATATTAAAATCAGCAATATTTAGAAAAATAATCATTGTAAAATATTTTTTGCATTGTTTCGTGGTAGATTAGGGGAGTAAATATTTGAATTGTTACCTTGCTCACTCCAAGCACTTTTTTAACACTTAAGGCAACTACTAAGAAATTTACACGTAAAAGAAAGTAGTGTGGGGTCCATACCAGATTTTTATTTTAAGGAAGCTATAAGAAAAAAGTTATTTTCCAAAATATCATTCTCCTCTTGATATTTAAAACAACTGGGAGAAAAACAAAATAATGCAACTGAAATTTTAAAAATTACTTTTAAAGCCCGCAAATTTAATTCTGTTACATATTCGTAGATGAAAAAAAAAAACACTTGCAAATCTTTAACTTTTAGTTGAAACTTACATTGTTTTTAAATTCATGTCTTCTTAATACTGAAATAAATTTCTAGGATCAAAAAACGGTTGTAATTCTAAACCTTTAGATTTTAAGTTACAAAAAGCACGCAGATGGTGCACATTGGAATATTACACACTTTTGTGCCAAAATTTTATTCAAAGAAACATTTCTTAAACACAAGTATTAAAATATTAGTCTTACGTTCTGATATAAGCTATGAGAAAAAGGAATTATGAAAATATATTTAAATTCATTATACAAACCTGAAATCCATTGTTAAGCGTATATTTAAATAAAAACCGAAAAAAAGCTGAGATTTTTATTCATCCGTAAAGCAATGGATTTAAATTTAATTCAATGACTATGTTAAATGAATATTTCCTTGTATGCATTTCAGAAGAAAAATAAAAAGCTGCTTTTCACAGCTGCTGAATATTCTTTACACTGCTTTCAAAATATCAAGGAATATTCTTTCACGAAGAATATTCCCCACTAAAAGTTGCTTCAATGTTTTATATTTGCACGTTCATACGTAACTTTAATCTGAACATATTTTTTTGTTTGTGAATAATTGTTTAATGCGTTTATATACATGCTTGTAAAAATGAAGATAAATGAAAAGACTTGTAGTTACGATTCAGTGAAAGGAAGATATAGTCATATTTCCGAAAAGAATATATTTTGGCTTAGTATAAAGTCGTTAAATGTGGGGCTAAGTGAAATAGTTTAGATAACTTCTAGTTTCACATTAAACAAATTTTAAATTTGTTCTGAAACTTATTTTACACAAAGAAGAAATAATGCATTTTGTAGTAAAATTGCGTTGAACCATTATTTTTCATTTTGGGAATGTATTTTACAACGTCAAAAAAGACCATAGAGCAAAGTGAAAATGCAATATTTTTGTTATGAAACATTTTCTGTTGGATGTTCAGCAGTAAATTTCACCAAAGAAATTAAAATTTAAGCTAATTGAATTGAACATTTAAAATCAAACTGCATTGGACGTCAGTAAATTCAATTACTACTAAACTGATAACAGAAATTTTAATTAATATTTTATAATAATAAGAAATATTTTTGAAAACCACGATTGTATTACAATAAGTGTGATCAAATTTTGAAAATGACTTTTACATTCGTTTCGTTAATTATTAAAGCTATTTATTTTTTGACAGGAATCAACAATATGCCTAGGAATTAAGTTATAAAATTGCCATATGGGGTGGCGCTGCAAACTATGAAAATATTTTACCAGTTTTCTCCAAAGTCCTCGACTAGTTAACAATGATGTTAAACTTTAGTAGAGTGCAACATTTTTGAACCTGATATTTTAAAAGAAATGTTTACAATGTGATATGCCGTTTACTGACATTTTTGGAAGCTATCCTTTTTTCCTGTTTATGAAGGTTTTTGTTTATTTTTTTTCAAACCGTTTTGTACAAGGATACAAAGTACAATTCCTTAAATCTGAACTAGTGTGAAAAACTTTGAAATCTTTCCATTTAGTCATTTACGTTTCTCATTTACATTTACTCGACCCTTGGTGATTTATACGTTATATATTAAAATAATTCATAGAACCTAAATATGAATAAATTGCCGATTGAGACTTCAGTAAACATGAGATTTATTCAGCCTTTACTTAAAGCTATTTGTTCTTTTCAGTCACATTCTGGTAATAGTTTAAACTTTGAAATTAAACTATCCTCAAACCGGCATACATCTCATGAGAACGGAAGCATCTGTATGTTCTGGGAAGGTTTAAAGTCTTAGGCAGGGATAAGCGATGTTTACTCACGCTAAACGTGTTAAAAATCTTTATTTACGAAGAAAGTGCAGGAAAATTTTGCTTGCGACATATCTTTCACATTCAAGTAATGGAATCCTTGTTCTACACTAGTTATATAAAGCGCATTTTTGGTTGCAAGCCTACCTGTATGAACGTATTAAGCAATACTAGTTGACCCGCACGAAAGTTTCGTGCTTGACAGCAGTAATTCAAATTCGATTTTTTGACAGTAATTTTTCGAGAAAGAGGCATAAAGTGAATTGTTATTAATAGGCTTTTATTAGTTTCACTTGTGGGTATATATAGAACTCTGAATAAAAGATAAAACTCATGTTCTTTGCAAATATAAAAGTAATATATTAAATACTACTATTAATACTAAAGGCTAAACTATAAACTATATTTCTTATATTACATGTTGATGTATTTATTAGAACAGCATCTAAAAGCGGTTTTTTTTAAACTAATTTAAAGATTATTTTTAATCTTTGAATTATAATAATATGAGTGAAATAAAATGAAATTATGCCTTAGTTTTGCAGTTATGTAAAGTATTAAGGAAACAATACTAAAATAGCATTTTTAAGTAAGATTATTCATGCTAAAATAAGCGTTTTCTTTTACGGTTTTAGTGTAACAGTAAAACTGTGGTTTAAAATCCTATAATAAGCATAGATTTTATATTCTTGGAGGAAACTTATAGCAATATAGAAGGTCCGATCTTCTCGCTTCGAGCGCAACGCTCTGTTCAACCGTACTACTGCAGATCAGTTCTAGGAAACTATTCATTGAAGTAATGTGTAATAAAAAAACAAAAGTTTTTGTTACAAAAACAAATTTTCAATATCCAGCTGAACAAGCTTTGAAATGAGGGGCAAAGCATAGTATTTTATAAATAAATAAGGAAGGACTCGCGTATTAACATAAAAGAAGATAGAGAAATAAAAGATAAAAAATAACTTATCGATCTCTTAAGTGATAATGGTCCTTTAAGTCAAGCTTAATCGTAAAAATTTTACGCTGTGAAAAAGTTACATTGTTAATCAGATTTGTAGAGTCTCACAGGAGTCTTCTATAAATATCATCAATGTTTTATGGTCGATGTTCTGTTGGAGACAAATTAAAATTGCAACACATCCGAATGAGTGATATAACGAAAAGCTACTTACAATATTAAATATATTTTTTAAAAAATGATGTTTGTAAATATCGATGTTTTTTGTTCGATGTATCAATACCATCGATGATTTAATTTCTAACATCGATGTTTTAAAACATCTCACGTTTTGTCATCGATGTCACACTAGGGTGGTCACAAGTAACATGGGGAAATTTTTTTTCAACTAATCTTTTGCGGCACCCCCCTAAAATGTGCCAATGGGCTAGAAAATGAGATCTGCAAAGTTTTAGCTTAATCGGATAATATTAACATGTGCCGCAACGAGGGTAAAGTTAAGAAAAACAGCGATTTTTAGCCAAAAATTGTAGTTTTTACTCTATAAAACCAAAACTACTGATCCTAGAAGCTTTATTTTGGTCTCATTTTGTTGGAAATTTTATTTTCTTTAAGTCTAATCTTATTTAAAGTTTCGAAAAAAATGATTAAATATTTTTCAGAATTTTCACAAGTCAGGCTGCAACGCAAATCCTCGAAATTGCAAGTAACATGGGGAAATTTTTTTGATCTAATCTTTTGAAACACCCCTCTAAAATGTGTGCTAATAGACTAGAAAATGAGATTTGAAAAGTTTTAGCTTAATCGGATAATATTAACACGTGCCTCAAAGTGGGTAACGTTACGAAAAACAGCGATTTTTAGCCAAAAATCGTAGTTTTTCCTCTGTAAAACCAAAACTATTCGTCTTAGAAGCTTTATTTTGGTCTCATTTTGTAGGAAATTTCATTCTCATTAAGTGCTAAAGAGTAGTAAAATGATGTTATACAATTTAACAGTATAAGTATAAAGGTGCATTAGCTTTTGTTGTCATTTTAACTCTTTGCTTTCCGTCTTAACCCCTTAATTCCTCTATTTTAACACAGAAATTTGTTTCATTTATTTCTAAAGTACCGCGAAAATACCCCTTTTTTAATTGACAAAGTAAATCCAACAATAAGCAAATAAATGTAATTGAATATTGTAATGCTTTTAGGTTTTTGCATGAAAATTTCTTATTTTTGATATACTCTACGATTTAACCTGAAAAATGCCAAATAAATACTTTGGACATGATAGCAAAAATGAATGGGATAGCACTTAATGAGAATGAAATTTCCTACAAAATGAGACCAAAATAAAGTTTCTAAGATGAATAGTTTTGGTTTTACAGAGGAAAAACTACGATTTTTGGCTAAAAATCACTGTTTTTCGTAACTTTACCCACTTTGAGGCACGTGTTAATATTATCCGATTAAGCTAAAACTTTTCAAATCTCATTTTCTAGTCTATTGGCACATTTTAGGGGGGTGCCTCAAAAGATTAGTTGAAAAAAAAATGTCCCCATGTTACTTGCAATTTCGAGGATTTGCGTTACAACCTGACTTGTGAAAATTCTGAAAGATATTTAATCATTTTTTTTCGAAACTTTAAATAAGATTAGACTTAACGAAAATAAAATTTCCTACAAAATGAGACCAAAATAAAGCTTCTAGGATCAGTAGTTTTGGTTTTACAGAGTAAAAACTACAATTTTTGGCTAAAAAACGCTGTTTTTCTGAACTTTACCCTCTTTGCGGCACGTGTTAATATTATCCGATTAAGCTAAAACTTTGCAAATCTCATTTTCTAGCCCATTGGCACATTTTAGGGGGGTGCCGCAAAAGAAATTCGAAAATTAATTTTTTGTGACCACCCTAATGTCACACCCCTAACAGAAACATAAAATACATTTAAAATCTTTTAAATCCTTTGAAAAGAAGGATGAAATGTTAAAAATAATTAAGACAGTTTGGTAATATCCATGTGAAATGACCTCATATACATGCTGACTCTGTACTTTATAACGCAAGTTGAATTAATTTCTCACCTAGTATTACTACTCGAGATTATTCTATTGATCGTGTATCAATTTCAGATCGGCTGCTACTCTATTTGTAATTATTCAAGCCCTCAATGTCAAGATCACACATTCCTTCGAGTTATTAATGACCGCCACCTTTCTATTGAAGTTTGCTAAGGTAAGTAGTTTTTTGAAAAACTTTTCAAAAATGTTGTAAAATTTGATTGAAACAAACATTTCACTTCAGATTGGTTCATTTATTATTCACATGTCTAATAAGATTCCTCATAATACAAATCAGAGTATAATAAATCATTATTGAACACTTGAGAATAATTTCATTTTCAAAAATTTATAGTTTCATTAAAAATTGTGGAATTTTCTACGTAAGATTAAAAATATTTTAGATGATATCGCACCCTTGCTACAAAAGTGCCACAACTCAAAAATTGTAATTTTTGAGTTATGACTGTCATTAGACGTAGTTTACACGTCTCTACCAATCTTCAAAAGAGCCAGAAGTTGCATTGAAAAATCAGCCGCCAAAGGGCAGTTATGGCGTTTTGTTGTTATCGAGATGAATAGGACCCCTTCCACTGAAATGCCACATCTTGAGTTGTCGTCCAGCCGTCGTAGAGACTAACGTGCGTAACTAACGATCATAGTTTGAAATGTATCGGTCTTCATATTGACAAATTTAAAAATACTAAAATGTGCCTAGTGAGCCCGGTAAGTTTTTTGCAATTCCTGGAAAACGTAGTTTTTTGAGTTGTGGCACTTTTGTAGCAAGGGTGCGATATATGTAACTATGTTTAAATATTTGAGAGAGTTTTTGAAATTCTGCAACAGGTTTTTTGGAGGGTTGAAAAGAAAAAACTAGCCCCAGACACAGTGAATGAACAGATCAACCAGTGGGCAAACATAGTAGTTTCTAATAGTTTTCTTTCTGGAAATGTTGAGATTAGGTGTCTACTGACAATTCATCTAAGAAAAAGGTTTTAAAAACATGTTTTGTTCATTAAATTACAAGGTCTTCGTTCATTGGAAGTGTTCATTTACATGTTTGGTCTGCATTATTCAGTAAAACTTTTTGTGAGTTACTTCCATGTTATCAATATTATCATACCTGAACAATAATATCAAATTAGGAAGGAACTAAAAAAAATCCTATCTGAACAATCTTATGTATTACGTAATAGCAAAATGTAATAAAAAGAAATCATTAACTTAATACCATCGCTTCTTTAGCAGCTGTAATAAAGAACACTTTAAATAAAATATCAAATTTTGGTGTTGTAAATCTTAACTATTTTTAGAAAGCCAAGAGAACATGTAATCCTTGCTTCCAAGTCAAAAAATGGAAAAAAAATTACATTAAAGTTTTAAATTAGTAGTGCATAAAATAAAATATCAGAACTGAAAATAGTTCTCTGCTTAAATTAGAAACATAGTAAGAGCTGTAATCGTAATGACTGGAGCAGAAAGTAATATTGTTTGAAAAAAGAAAATTTCACCTGGAATTCTCTTTTTCCGAATTCCAAACATTTACATTCTAGGGAATAACATTAATTATTTTTTTCATTCAGTCTAGCGTAAAATATGTAAATTAAGTTTCCTCTTCGTGAATACAAAAATATCTTTAGTCTTTTTATTTTTAACAAGCATCCAAAATCACACCTGAAATGCTCTCTTTACGTAAATTAGGTTTTTTAATTTGTGTAACTTTTTATTAGGAAAGTAAAATTAAATATGGTACGCGTAAAAAAAGATATTGTATTATAAAAAAAAGCGTTTTTACCTTATTTAGCTACAACAAAACCAATGCATTTTAACTCTTTTCATGGCAAGGCCCAGCTATTTGTTTTCAATTATCTACCGTTTAGGATCTGCTATTATGTTTATTAGTCAGTGTGGTGGACTCGTTTTATAAAGCATACGTACAGACATCAGAAGAAATATGAGTAAGCCACGTACCATAGGTCATAAAAATAGTTCTGTAATTGCTACCAATATTGGTTTCCTTTTCTGTTCTATGTGTCATATTGTTTTTTTCAGACCATCTTTAAATAAATATGTACTCGATTTCTATTTCAGTTAAGAATTTTTTAACTAAATCTAAAACCATTTTCACTGTATATTGGCTTGATTTCCATTTCGTTGTTAAAAATGCATAACCAATACATTTTAAAATTTATTTAAGAAGTAAAAAACAAAGTAATATAAATTAACCACAGACAATTTCAGAATTTGTTTAGCAAAATTTTTATGGTATATTTGACTATAAGCACTTTATTTAATATTTTTTTGACTAAGTCGTATTCCGAAATCAATTGAGAAGTACAAAAATCAAACAACAACAACTTTAACTAGAACCAAACTATAAGATAACTAAATTGTAAGAAAAATTTCGTTGTGTGACTCTCTTTTTGCAAACAATTAGTACATCAAACATAATGCTCAGTTCATCGTTACGCAGAGCATATATGCTGTTTAATTGACAAATATGGAAATATAGCATTGTGTGTGTACGTATATGTTGCACTGTTGCTTCCCATGATTAAGGTCCGACACTCTATTAATTGTACTTATTAACAGTTACGGAAACACCTTGGGAATCAAATTTCAATTTCAAAACAAGATTTGATTAACTCCGTAGAATTGCAAGAAATTTCCTGGTGGAATCTATTACAATGTCTGTAGAACTAAAGCTGGGGAGAAAAATTTCCTTAACCACTTTAACGTTGTCAATGTCTTATGACGAACAGGAGCTGATAGTTTGTGTCACTCTTTGTCATATGACAATGAAGCCGGTGAGAGTTCTAAGCCTATATCGCGCATAAACGGTGACACAAAAATCTACAATGGAAGGAATGAATGATGTCTTGGTGACATCAAAGTGCTCAAATTAGGAAGGAACTAAAAAAAACCTATCTGAGCAATCTTATGCATTACGTAATAGCAAAATGTAATAAAAAGAAATCATTAATTTAATACCATCGCTTCTTTAGCAGCTGTAATAAAGAACAACAATGTGACGTCTCTGTGACGTCAATCAATTCATGAATTGATTGACGTCACAGACAAATCAAAGCTTACGTGTCACTTTTAATGAATTACGTCTGAGAGACATCAACGTTTACAAAGCACATGAAATTAACGACTCGAAAATGTCAAAATTTAGAATGAATGACGTCTCAGTGACATCAGTCTGCAAAGGATCGTGAAAAAAATTGTGTCACGATTTCTTCTAGAAAGTAGGATTGCTTTTTTTCTTGGAAAAACTTTTAAATATGTTCGTATAGTTTATTAGAATGCTTTATAAAATTCTTTGTTAAAAAAATAACTTCGAAGTTCTTCCTACAGATTCAAACAACAGTTAAATATGCGAACAAACACTCAACATTAAAACTAACAATAGAAAGACAAAGAAAAACTAACATCAGTACTTCGTTAAGTTATCACTTTTTCCTTTTTAAACCATCAACTAAAGTGCTATTTTCAGGTTTTTTTCCTTAAAAAAAGTTAGCTGCTTTATCAAGGAAAAATGCCAAATCACAGCATATTTAAAATTTTAGGTCATGTCTTTCAAGATCAACTCTATTGAACTCTATTAAACTTAATATATTACAATTCAAGCTAAACTTGCAACATTTGCAATCTTCAGCTAAAGACAAAAAGCAAAAACACAGCATACACTTCTATTAAGCACTTGTGCGAGCTTGGTTTATTAGCAGATTAAGATGATTGATCATTTTTTCATTTTTAAACTATCAAACGAAGTTACATTGGCAGACTAGTTTTCTGCCAATTGCCGATAGCTGCTTCATCCAGGAAAATTATCTAGTACATTTAATTATCTGGGCTGTGTGCTAAAAGTAAACAACAGCCTTTGTGTAATTTTAGCTCCTGTCTTTCAAAATCAACTTTATTGATCAAACATAATACCTTACGATTCAAGCTAAACTTGCATTATTTACAATCTTCAGTTAAACACAAAAAGCAAAAACACAGCATACACTTCTATTAAGCACTTGTGCGAGCATGGTTTATTAGTCCACATTTATTTTCCGCTCTTAGCCTTGTAGACGGTCGATCAATATAGTGCCCGTCTCGTAGCAGCTTTGTTTCTGTTTTCCTTTTCTTCTTGGCCATGTGTATCAGAAAAATCTTTTTCTCCTCCTCACTTAGTTCTCAGGAAAACAAATCTTTCGAAAGCTTTAGCTTTCTTTTTTAATTAATTACTACATTGGAGAAATTGTGCTTCACATTAGATTTCCCCGGAGTTTTCCCGAAACTTGCTTTACGCACCGAGCGGAAAATAAATAATCTGAATACTTTGCGATGGATTGGGAGGCCATGTTTATCCAAGTTGCTTTAAGTACATAAATATAAACTCTGTGGACTTGTGTTTTCAATAATTTGATTCCATATTTGTATTTTTACGAAGGCGTTTGCAGGAATATGGATTTAACTAAGTTTCCTCGAAAAAGAGAGGTCCACGCATTATGAATATAATTCTCAAGATTTTGCAGTTCTTCGTGCAAACAATCTTGTTAACATTTCAAACAAAAATTCTTTCTGGAACATTAAAATAAACACAAATAAGTTGACTGAAAAATAAGTAATATGCTCAAATAAAACTCGTATGTTTTTATCCAAGAATCACTTGTCCAAATGCTATTTCTGTAAGTATGTTCTTGATCAGTTGCAATTAATAGCTAATTTGCTCAAATTGTGCTCATCATTAGATTTCCCTAAAGTGCTTCACGCACCAGGCAGAAAATAAATAATCTGAATATTTTGCGACGGATTAGATGATATTTATCCTTGATGCTTTATGTACGTAAATACAGCAGTACCAGGGGACCGAGAACGCTCGGTTAAAAAAAAAAAGAGGTTTGTAAACTCGTGTTTTTATCTAAAATGCGAAGTACTTATTTAGATAAACTTGAAAAGCATTTTTAAGCCTTTGGTTGCAATTATGCTTTTAAAACAGCCGTGATTTGTTTTAAAAAACACAACCTTATTTAACCCATGCTCACCGTAAAATCACACCCAATTTCATTTCATTTGGCGCCTAAAACGCGGGAGGGGTTGATGAGAATGGATGCAGAGTCCATTTTCTCCAGTACGCATTTGGTTCTAGTTGGTTTTGACTTTCACTTGACTTCACACTCCAAGGTTCCCCCCGTACATACCACAACTCGTAGTTTAACCGGGATGGGGCCTTGAAGAGCGCTCTGTTCATTTTTGAGCCAGGCCCAAGGGTCGAGCAAACCCTTGGCCCAGCATCCCCCAGAGCTATCGTTTCACTTGGAGGATTTTATGACCACGAACATTTTTAACGTCCCCCAGCCACCATTAATGAAGACGGTGGATCTTTGATCGGCTGGGCTTCCTCTATATGATCGGACCGGGACCCTCTGGTTACGAGTCCGACGACTTACCGATCGGACTACCGCGGCCCACACCCAATTCTAACTTTCTTTTGATCGATCTCTTTTAAATTTCAAAAACAATAAAATTCTAACGTGTTG
The DNA here is from genome assembly GCA_038373865.1 of Uloborus plumipes. Taxonomy (NCBI): domain Eukaryota; kingdom Metazoa; phylum Arthropoda; class Arachnida; order Araneae; family Uloboridae; genus Uloborus; species Uloborus plumipes. The sequence continues at coordinate 23,091 of JAXGGA010007778.1, read as the reverse complement.
CCAAAACTCGTTTGCCAAATACCATAAAAATTTAAATTTACGCTGATGTGATTAAATATGAAATCCATTGTTATAATAAAACGTGGTTGCTATGAAACAGAAACAATAAGAGTAATCATAAAGAAAATGGCAAAAGAAAGCTCGTCAAACTTCTAATGAAGGCACAAAAGACGGGGGTTTTTGTGAAAACTTGCGTTTTTACAGAAAAAACGCCGCTGTAGATGAACTCAAAAACCAAAACTTTATCGAAATACAAAATTTTATCAAAATCGTTAGAGCCGTTTTCGAGATCCGAAATATATATATATATATATATACAAGAATTGCTCGTCTAAAGATATTAGATAGATGTAATTTTATTTTGAAACATAAAAATTTTAAGAAAATTGAGTTTTGTATTTATTGATTTTTTACCTGAAATACACTGGCGGGAGAAAAAAATCCCAACACCAAGAAAGACTTGTGTTAGATAAGCGAAATTTGGTAGAAGTGTTTATACGACTGAAAGATGACATCGATTGAAATTTCGTGCTCCGCCCATAAGTGTGGCGCAGCTGGCGTCACTCAGAACATGCAAATAAGGCTTGTTTTAAAAGCGTGTTGTGAAGCTCGTGAGTATTATTTTTCCTTGAAATTGGACGAATTGCGTTCGTGTTAGCCAGGAATGCCTTTTAAGAAGACGAAGAAGTCGTTATCATCAGCTGACCGAGTTTAAACGAGGTCGTACAATTTGGCTACGAAAAGGTAGATTTTCGTTTCACGATCTTGCAGAAAGACTTGGTGGGAATGTTTCCACCGTGCATGATTATTGGAAGCTATGGTCAAGGGATGGTACTACCTCAAGAAGATCGAGTTCCGAGCTGCCACGTGGCACGACTGAGAAGGAAGATCGCCGAATCCTGCGTACTAGGGTGGAGCGAAAAAAATGAATTTTTGATTTTCGTAAACGGGTATCTTTCATTTACTGTGAATGAGGATAAGTAACAATTCTGTAAAATATTTCACTTTTGCGACGTCATCTTTAGTCTGCGCATTTGGCCTAAAGTTTTGAAATTTTTGATTTTTTTTAGATTTTTCAAATTTTTTTAAAAAATATTGCAAATGATAAAACTAGTGACGGGTGGTTATTAAATGGAAGAAAAAGGTTTGAAATATACAAGGAATTTTTTAAAACCATTTTAGAATATGATTTCAGTTCGTGCATTACGCTCAAAGTTCATCAAATTTCCCAAAATTTCTGATATTTTCAACATTTTTTAACTCAGTATTTCCTCTCAATATTCGCTTGAAGTGTCTTCAAACCTGTTTTTATTCATTTTGTTATTACTTTGAACCCAGCAACTCTTCGCTAGCTCGTGTGGAACTACCCAGGACTCACCACGAGGAGGTGACCGCACTTCTAGTCCTACACGTGAACCCTTCCTTCCAACCAAGGCGAGCACGCATTTACATTTCTTAGATACGTCTTTCACAGTTAAATTGTTCCTTTGTGTCGTAAATTGATCAAATATTTGTGTCAGATATCCTGGTTTTTACTAAACTTTTTCTTTTCCTGTGATTATATACCAATTTTGAAGAGCTTGTGATCTATTTGATAGCTCTTTCAACTGATTGAGTCTTGAATGGCAGTTTAAAAAGAGCGCATTCAGAAATCATATTTAAATTCTCAGCTTCCATAATCTTTGTAAATATTGTGTTAAATTACCTGTAAAAGGTGGCTTTGTAATTTCCACATCATGACAAGAAATCATATCGATGTATACTGACTTTTAATTTATGTATGTAATGTATAAAAATAGATTTTTATCTATTTTTGGGATCTGAAGCGTTCTCACTTGTTTGCTTGTTTGTTTTCTAGTCTTTTAAAACAAGTTTCTTTATATGCTTTCTCTTATGAACTAACTAGATTATTTCCCGGCGTTGCCCGGGTGCTTATTAATACAACATAGCTCTAAAAATATTTGAATGAATTCTATCCACATGGGAATATAAAAACTTATTTCATGCTAAAATGAAATAGTGCTGAGCCTTAAATTGATAATTCATTGTTAATCGTAATCTTTGTTGGAAAATACTCCTATTTAAATGTGTTACATTTTATCAATTTGTATGCTTAAAGTCTTATCTCTATTACTCTATCTATTCATAATTGAAAGAAAATGGCCATTTTGAGACAAAAGATTTGAATTTTGAGCTTTTTGGATTTTTTTTAAATTTCAAAACCCCGCCTATGTGAATTCTAATGCATCAAGGAACCTCTGTGCCAAGTTTGTTGAAAATCCGACGAGAACTATGAATTTGTATGAGGAACAAACATACATACATCCATTTATGTATATATATACACTGCGACGCAAAAGTTTAGACAAAATGCAAATATGTGAATAAAAAGAAAACTATTCAACGAAATGCTTTCAAATTTCTACTGCAGGTTCACAATATGGTCCCAAATACGTGTCTGGAGTTCTTATAACTATAACTGGAATCAAATTTTTGATATTTCAAAAGACATCTTTTTACATTGTTGCAAAAGTTTAGACAATAGTCAGATTTTATGCAAATATCCCTTGAAATGTGATTGGTGGAGGAAATGCGGGACTGTATTATTCATTTATAAAGTGCAGAGATTGCTGAATAAATAATCAAAATCTCAAAAGCTCTTTACTTCTCGTGTAAAGAAGATGAGAAAGTTTGGAAGCCGAAATTTGAAAATGAACCTACTTTATTAATTTTTTGTCTTTTAAATCGGCTCTAATATGGTAGTACAATGTTTTTTACTTTGTGGAGAGCAAATTCAGACATGCGTATCGATCAAAAAGTCCAAGGAAAATTATATTTATTAAGGATGAAGGAATTGAAAAAACGGCTCAGACTGACGATTCGCCCCTTAATCCTACAAAACTTCAACTTGGGTCAAAAATAGCACGTGACAGCAAAAGTAGATGAACAACTGAATCGGAATGCATAAAAAAAACAAAGAATTGTGCCTGAGCCTTTTCGGACAGAGTGTCCCAAATAAGCCAGATTTTAATAGGAAAAGCAGCATATGTATCATCGTGACTAAAAAATAAATGGTACTTTCTTTGATAAAAATTATTAAAATTGGGATGGCCTAGATGGATGATAATGATAATTCTTTTCGCGGGACTTGAGAAATATCCAATGATCATATGCTGTGCTGCTTTTACCAATCAAATCTGGCTTATTTGGGACACTCTGTCTGAAAAGGCTCAGGCACAATTCTTTGTTTTTTTCATGCATTCCGATTCAGTTGTTCATCTAGTTATGCTGCCACGTGCTGTTTCTTAAACCAAGTTGAAGTTTTGTAGGATTAAGGGGCGAATCGTCAGTCTGAGCCGTTTTTTCAATTCCTTCATCCTTAAGAAATATAATTTTTCTTGGACTTTTTGATCTATACGCATGTCTGAATTTGCTCTCCACAAAGTAAAAAACAATGTACTACCATACTAGAGCCAATTTAAAAGACAAAAAATTAATAAAGTAGGTTTATTTTCAAATTTCGGCTTCCAAACTTTCTCATCGTCTTTACACGAGAACTAAAGAGCTTTTGAGATTTTGATTATTTATTCAGCAATCTCTGCACTTTATAAATGAATAATACAGTCCCGCATTTCCTCCACCAATCACATTTCAAGGGATATTTGCATAAAATCTGACTATTGTCTAAACTTTTGCAATAATGTAAAAAAATGTCTTTTGTAATATCCAAAATTTGATTCCAGTTATAGTTATAAGAACTCCAGACACGTATTTGGGACCATATTGTGTACAAACAGTAGAAATTTGAAAGTATTTCGTTGAATAGTTCTCTTTTTATTCACATATTTGCATTTTGTCTAAACTTTTGCATCGCAGTGTATATATATATATATAGATATCGATAACAGCATATGTCTTGGGTGCAAAGTATACATTGTTTTGAATAGATGTGAATACGATTTTCTGCTTTTTCCCGGAGAGATAATCTTATAATCTCACACAAATTCATAGCTAAATTAGTACCGTCTGCACTTCATCCTAAAAGAGCAAGGACACTTTTACCGCGAAAGTTATGAACTCTTTTAAAAATTATAGTCTAAAGATGTTAATTGTAGTCAACATCTGGCTTGCGAAAGCTTTCTTGGACTTCTGTTTCATATTTTTTTTGATATTTTTCCAGTCAAAATTACCTTGCTCATCTCATGAAGTTACTGTTGCTCAGTACTTGAATCATTTTTATTTTCAAAATCAATCTGATCAATGACAAATTCTATAGGTTCATATCGAACTGATTTGAAAGTATAACATGTTGTTTAGCTTCGTCCAACAGGCACAAAAATCTCTTTGGTCCACTGGTAGGTCCATCTAGCTTTTGCAAAAAATGCAGCAAATTAAGTTCATTCAAATGTAATTGGCAAATGTCCCATTACAGAGGTCTACTAAGTTTTTCTTCCAGTTTCCGTATTACACCTTTGTATTTTCCTGTCTTTGTAGTGTATCATCAAAACCAATGCAAACAATATCCTACTCAAAGAAACAATTTATTGTTCCTGACTTGTCTAAGAAATGTAAATGTATGCTCTCATTGGTTGGAATCAAGGGGAGCTCGGGTGGCACCCAAAGTGCGGCCACTTCCTCGTGGTGAGTCCTGGGTAATTTCATTGAGCAAGTAAAGAGTTGAATATTTCAAAAAAACAACAAATTAATTAAGTAAATGTTTTGAAGGCACTTTAAGTAAATATTGAGAGGAAATATTGAATTATAAAGTTTCTGCTCAATATTGAAAATATCGGAAATTTCTGAAAATTTGATGAACTTTGGGCCTAATGCGCAGACTGAAATCATAATCTAAAATGGTTTTTAAAAATTTCTTGTATATTTCAAACCTTTGTCTTCTATTTAATAACCACCCGTCACTAGTTTTATCATTTGCAATATGTTTTTTAAAAATTTGAAAAAATGTAAAAAAAATCAAAAATTTCAAAACTTTAGGTCAAATGCGCAGACTAAAGATTACGTCGCAAAAGTGAAATATTTTACAGAATTGTTACTTATCCTCATTCACAGTAAATGAAAGGTACCCGTTTACGAAAATCAAAAATTCATTTTTTTCGCTCCACCCTACTGCGTACGGCTGTGGCGTATCGTATTGCATCTGCGGGTGACATTCGATCTGCAGTTGGTACGGTATCGTCGTGACCCAAGGAACAGTAGGAAACTGTTTACTTCAAGGACAGCTTCGAGCCAGGTAGCCTGTAGCCGGTATTCCATTGACTGCAAACCGTTGCCGTTTCCGACGGCAGTGGTGCCAAGACAGAGCTCACTGGAGGTCGGAGTGGAGATCTGTTGTAATTTTTGATGAAAACAGGTTCTGCCTCAGTGCCAGTGGTGGCTGTATATTGGTCAGAAGGAGGCCAGGGGACCGCTTGCATCCAAGCGGTCTACAGCCTAGACACACGAGACCCACACCTGGAGTCATGGTCTCTGGAGCAATTTCCTACGACAGCAGGAGCACTTTTGTGGTTATCCTAAACTCGCTGACTGAAAATTTGTCGTTAGTCTGGTAATTTAACCAGAGTAGTACAGCCCTTCATGAGTAGCATTCAAGGGGGAATTTTCCAACAGGATAACGCTCGCCCTCACATCGCTACTGTAACGCAATGTGTTCTACAGAGTGCTGACATGCTACCATGACCTGTAAAATCACCAGGTTTGTCTCCAATTGATAACGTATGGGATATCATTGGACGGCACCTCGAGCATCATCCACAGTCAGCAATGACGGTCCTAGTATTGACACAACAAGTGCAACATGCGTGGCACTACATACCACGAAGTAACATTCGGCACCTGTATGACATAATGCATGCACGCTTGCAGGCTTGCCTTCAAAATTCTGGAGGTTACACCCTCTATTAAATTAACATAATTTCACATTTGCACAGCATTTTCTTGAGCTTAAATTAGCCAGTGATCTTGTACATTTAATCAATTAAACATGTTAACTAGACATTTGCATTACCCAAATTTCATTACTCTACAGTAATTTTTTCTTGGTGTTGGGATTTTTTTTCCGCCAGTGTATCTTACTAAACACTCTTGAGGAGGAAAAGAAGTGTTTGAAAACTAACTGTAACACTTTTTTCTCAATTTTTAAATCGTACTTGAAAAGTAAAATAATCCGATTTTTATATCGTGTAAGTTACCACAAAATTGAATAAATGTCGCTGGACAATCACCACTGCTTTTATCCCATGACTTTTGAATAAATGAAACAGCCTGTAAAAGACACTATCTAGTGAAGCCTTGCTTTAACATTTCAAAAAACAATAACAATTTAACGTTGCCAAGTACCATAAAATTTAAACTCGCGCTGATGTGATTAACTATGAAATCTATTGTTAAATTAAAACGTGGTTGCTATGAAGCAGTAACAATTGATAATAATCATAAAGAAACTGGCGATAAAGAAAGCGTCTCAAACTTACTTAATGAAGGCACAAAAAACGGGGTTTTTTGTGAAAACTGGCATTTTTACAGAAAAAACGCCGAAATAGATGAACTCAGAAACTAAAACTCCATCTAAATACCAAGTTTTATCGAAATCGTTAGAGCAGTTTTCGAGATCCGAAATATATATATATATATATATATATATATATATATATATATATATATACACACACAAGAATTGCTCGTTTAAAGATATTAGATAAATATCAACTCTCAGGACTTGAGTTTAGAATATTTTGATTTCATATTTGTATTTTCACGAAGGTGTTTACTGAAATAAAAATTTAATTAAGTTTTCTGTAAAAAGTGATGTTTAAACGCTTTATATGAATAGAATTATCAAGATTTTTCAATTCTTCGTGCAAACAATCTTGTTAACATATCAAATTCAAATGCTTTCTGGAAAATTGAAATAAACACAAATAAGTTGATTTAAAAATAAGTAATATGCTCAAATAAAACTCGTATGTTTTCATCCAAAAATCATTTGTGCAATGATATTTCTATAAATGTGCTCTTGAGCAGTTAGAATTAATCACTAATTTGTTAAAATTTTGCTTCACATTAGATTTCCCCGGAGTTTTCCCGAAACTTGCTTCACGCACCGAGCGGAAAATAAATAATCTGAATACTTTGCGATGGATTAGAAGGCCATATTTATCCAAGTTGCTTTAAGTACATAAATATCAACTCTGCGGACTTGTGTTTGGAGTAATTTGATTCCATATTTGTATTTTTAGGAAGGTGTTTGCAAGAATATAGATTTAATTAAGTTTCCTGGAAAAAGAGAAGTCCACGTACGTCCCAAGCTTTTGCAATTCTTAATCTTGTTAACATTTCAAACAAAAAGCTTTCTGGAACATTGAAATAAACACGAATAAGTTGATTGAAACATAAGTAATGATTAAATTAAACTCTTATTTTGAATCTTACAAGATGATTTTATCCAAGAATTGTATTTCTGAAAGTATGATTCTATCAGTTACAATTAATCACTAATTTGCTGAAATTGTGTACCACATTAGATTTCCCCGAAGTTTTCCGCAGTTGCTTCATGAACCGAGCGGGAAATAAATAACTTGAATACATTACGACAGATTGGAAGATTATGTTTATTCTTATTGCTTTATGTACATTAACTCAAACATAAATACTTGTGTTTAATATAATTTGATTCCATATTTCTGTTTTTGCGAAAGTGTCTGCAAGAAAATAGATTTAATTGAGTTTCCTCGCATCATGAAGAGAATTCCCAAGATTGTACAGTTCTTCGTGCTAACAATCTTGTTTACATTTTTGAAATTAAGAGGCTTTCTAGAACATTGCAACTATATAAATTGATTGAAAAATGCGTAATCATCAAATGAAATTCTTACTTTGAATCTTCAACAGCGTATTTATCCAGGAATTACTTATCTAATACTATTTTTGTAAGTATGCTCTTGATCAGTTACACTTAATTACTAATTCTCTGAAATTGTATTTGACATTAGATTTCCCAGGAGTTAACTTACTTCATGTACAGAGCGGAAATTTAATATTCTGAATATTTCCCGACATATTGGAAGACTATGTTTATTCTTGGTGCTTTATGTACATGAATTCAAACATAAATATCAATTTTCAGGACTTCTGTTTAGAGTTCAGTCGAGCCCTTTTAATAGAATAGCCATTTTGCAGCGCAAACATATTCTAATAAGCGGGTAATTACAATATCCGGGTACATTAAAAATGTCTTGTATTAAGCGGGATATTATTTTATCCAACATTCTAATAAGCGGGCTCCACTGTAATTTGATTTCAGAATTGTATTTATACGAAGGTGGTTACATAAATGTCGATTTAATTAGGTTTCCTCGAAAAAACGAAGCGTTAAAACAAGGTTTACACATTATGAAAAGATTTTTCAGTTCTTCGCTAAACAATCTAATTATTAGTTTAGAAACAAAACACATTTCCAAAATCCGAAATAAATACAGGTAATCTTGATTGAAAAATAAGCCATAATCAAATAATACTGATACTTTTAATCCTCAATGGGATTTTAATCCAAGATTCTGTTGCCCAATGATATTTCTGTTAGTATGGACTCGATGAATTTCAATTAATCACAAATTTGCTGAAATTGTGCTTTACATTAGATTTCCCTGGAGGTTTCCGACCTTGCTTCATGGAGTGATCTGGAAATAAATAATATGAAAAGTGTGCGATGTATTGGAAGAACATATTTATTCTAAATGCTTTAAATACATACATTAAAACATAAACATTAGCTTTGAGTGCTTGTGTTTGGAATAATTTGATTCCATATTTGAACTTAAATGAAGGTGTTTACAAAAATATAGATTTATTTATGCCTATGCAAATAAATGAAATAAATGAACGTTAGTAAAATAATTCCCTCGATTTCGCAGTTATTGGTACTGGGGAGCATGTTGAATTGTTTCAATAAGAATATGTTTTTACATATTGTAAATATTTTTTAAGAAAAGGAACTTTATTTACAATTTAACCATGATCGTTTAAAACACACTCACGTAATCTTCAATAGGATTTGAATTTAAGAATCAATTGTCTAACAGAGTATCTAGGTATGAGCTAATATTTAGAAGAGTGCCAATTTGAGTCCCAAGTGAATTTTCACTAGCATTTCAATTACGAATCAAAAAAAAAAATAAATAAATAAATAAATAAATAAATCCGAGAAAGAAGCCAAGGTTTTCCTTTCATTTCATCTAATAACATCAGGAAAAAAAAATTTTTTCTTCAAAAAATATTTTTATTATTTTTAAAAATCAGATCGGTAACGTACCACTAGTAAAACTTGGCATGCAAACAGGTCATGCGCACTTTCTAACTTCCCAACAAAACGCGCTTGCACAAAAATCTTTCTATTTTTAGGCCTCTATTAATATTTTACTTTATGTTTGTTTTCATCAATTTCTGATTTTCTAGCTGATGCAAAATAAGCGTATCCCTCAGTTCCGCCGTCAGAGCGGTAACAATTACTTTCGATCCATTTTGAGACTCCCAAGGTCATTTCCTAAAGAATTACTACCTAATACTGATTAGCTGGTGTGATGTTTTACCGCATTGTAATTAAAAGTTTGTATTTCTGTATCTAAAATTATAGGTACAATTTTTTAAAGTGGTTTAATAAAATGCGTGTAATTTAAGTCATCAGATCGGTAACACACCCTAAAATGCGCAGTTTATGTTATTTTAAAAGTTATTTTATATATAAGTACATTCCTTGATTACAAGTGAAAAAACCATGTGTTTGATTTTAGTTTTGCGCGATCGACTCGGAAATAAAAAAAAAGCTTTGTCGGTTTGTCAGATCGGTAACAGTCAGAGCGGTAACATTAAAAACAGAGAATACGTTACCGAACTAACTCTTACGTTTCAGGATTATTAAAAAGCAAAAATCGTAAGTTTAGCCATATATATTGAATATTTTTGTTCTTAAAAAATGAAAAGCAATGATGTTTTAGTACAATTGCTTCATTTGTGGTTTGTATGAACTGACAATAGAAGTTAGTAAAATAAGAAAAATCGACACGGCAGATATTAAGTTAATTAGTTATTATTATTTTATTTATTTAGTTTTTTGGTGTTTAAACTTCTCATAGCTTCGCTAAATAACTAGATAATAACTAGCAGGCTAAATTTGAATTTCTGATCAAGAAATTAATTTCCTGCAGCTAATTAAAGAAAAGCAAAAGCAGAGTTGTGTGTTGTTTCAAAACAAAACAAATACTTAATGAGCTTGGATTTGGTAATCTCATTATTTTATCTAAAAACCTTATCGCTCATTTTTATTTCCAAGAAATGCTTTTTTATAATTAAATTTGATTTTTTAGCTAATATATATATATATATATATATATTAATATAACTACATTAATTCTATGTTAAAAATACAAGGAAATATCATTTTTAGAGATGTTAATGAAGACTGAAAGCATAAACTCAGATATGTAGTCATATCATCAGATCCGTACAACTCATCACATCTGTAACGGCTTAAAAGTGAGTTATCTAAATAGGGAGTAAATATTTTCCTTGACCTCCATCTTTTTATTTTCTTGCATTTAGACCCAATTTAGACTTAGAATCAAATATTAATTTTTCTCTGCAAAAAAGTTTTTAATCAGGAAACTCTAATTTCAAATTGGTACTTTTCAAAATATTGACTCGTATGTTTGCAATCCTTTTTAATTAATCACTGTTTTTCAGAAATATCCCTAAGAGTTTTTGAATCCGCTTCATTCTCTACAACTAAATAAATAAATAATATTATATTCTGAAATTAATTAAAAACCCATGTTGATCCTACATATTTCAAATGTACATTTTCAAGCAAAAATACCAACTTTCAGGACTAGTGTTTGGTATAGATTTATTCCACATCTGTATTAATACGAATGAGTTTTTAGCAACATAAATCCATATTTTTCCTTTTTTTTTAACGAATTTCGCTTTATATAAAAAAATTAATATTAAAAAAAAGTTATAAATACAGTGAACTCTCACTTATACACCGCTCATTTATGCTCCTTTTTCACTTATACAGTCGACGCTCGTTATAACGACCACACGTTATAAAGACTATCCCAATATAACGACCGGTGAGAAAACCCCCAACTGTATCCCTGAATACTCTATGTTCTACCTCTTACAGCGACCACTCGTTATAAAGACCGTTTTCTGTAGGACGGAGACGGTCGTTATATCGAGCGTCGACTGTACTACGATTTTGAATGGTCCCAGCAGATTTCATAGCAAAATAATGATAGTATCATTAGTTTATGCTTCGCTCTAAAGATAAACATTTCACTTATGCGCCAAACTTTGCGTAAAATGCAACAAAAAAATATTTTCTTTAAAAAACAAGTATTTTTCTTCACTTTCCTCCTTAATCTTTCGCCTTTATTGCTCACGGAAGGCATTTTTTTCCCGCAAGAACTCGAGTTGGGAGAATAACAATTACCTATTATGCATCGTTTTAAAGGGAACAGTTTTTGATTAGTTGTTTAGATTTTTGTTTTCTCTTTATCATTGTAGTTAGGTTATAGTAATTTTCAAACCGTAGTAATATATCCCTTGTCTATAGAAAGATTCTTATTCATTCTCTCATTAAAACCTGTGTTGCGTTTTAGTCCTTTAAATAGCCTTGTTCACTTATACGTCTCTCTCACTTATGATGCTTTTTCTGTTGGTCCCTTGGGCTGGCGCATAAGTGAAGGTTTACTATATACTCTAAGCAAATAAACTAAATAAGAAACACTTATTCAGTAATACATGTATTGGTTTTTGCATAATTTTCCTCTATTAATCACTGCTTGTACTTCATATTAGAGTTCCCGTTACGAACAGAGGCATAAATGAGACACTGATTATGCTGGTTTAGAGTAAAAAAAAATCTGTTAAATGGGGAAAAATAATGGATAGTAGTGCAAAATAATACACTGATTTACAAGATGTAAACAGTATTTCTTCATCAGCCACAGCATTTTTGTTGCAATCGACTGGCGTCGAAAAGAAATGCGTATATTCCCTTGCATAATTAATAGCAAAATAATAATTAACAAGAAGTTCTGTCAAGAACTAAACGAGTCTACTTTCCCGTACATTGACATCGTCATTCTCGCATCTGATCATTATTCTCTTGATTATCTGAGACTGAAAATTATGTCAAACATACCTTTTTAGCACTTAGAGCTGATTTCGAAAAGCAAAATATACCCCTCTCATCACATGAAATAGACACGTAAAAAGTAATTAACAAATAAATAGAGTTTTGTCGCACCTTTTAAAGAGTGTAACTGTTACAGTTCCTCCGTAGAAAAAATCCTCCATCGTTTTCAAAAAAAAAAATAATAATAATAATAATAATAATAAAACAAATAAATAAAAGTACAAAGAGCATCAAAACATATTTTATCAAAGAAAAAAAAAAGAAAAAAAAAAAAAAGCTCGTCCGTTAATACAATGTCTCGAATTTCACTTTTAATCCGTTGCCAGTTGTTAAATATAAATAAAGAATAAAATGTTCTCGTGAATGAAAAATTTTTGTTACAAAAAAATCGTCTGCCAAAAATAATAATAATAATAATAATAATAAATAAAATAAAACAAATGAATAAATAAACAAAAAGTCGTCTGCACAGTCAGTCATTTTTTTTCTGAGCCTGCATTTTCGCCATGTTTGCGGAGTCGGAGTCGGAGTCCTCAGAAAAGTACTTTACAAACGTTATATATCAAAACCATTTTCTTACAAAGTTAGTTCGAAGGAAATCCGACTTTAAGTTCGTGATCAACATTCAACTTAAATTCCCCGTAGACGCTAATGTTAATTTTTTTTTTCTGAACGGTTCAATATTGAACGAAAAATGGTTCAAATCAAAAAGCGAAATATGGGTATGTATGGGAAAGCCTCTCCGAGATCTTTCAAACAAAAAAAGTTTATTCCATTCGGACGGTTCACTCAAAAGTTATTAGGCGGGGGAAGGTTGCTTGAACGGTTCAATGTTGAACCAAAAATGTTCAAATTGAAAATTTAAATACGGTAATAAAGTATCCTTGCCGAGATGCTTCGAACAAAAGAAAGTTTATTTAAATCGGACTGTTCACTCAAAAGTTATTAGGGATGACAGCTTGTTTGAACGGTTCAATGTTGAACGAAAAATTGTTCAAATCGATAATGTAGATACGAGAATGAAGTATCCTTGAAAAGATCTTTCGAACAATAAAAAGTTTGTTCAAATCGGACTGTTCACTCAAAAGTTAGCATCGCGGGACAGGTTGTTTGAACGGTTCAAAGTTGAACCAAAAATTGTTCAAATTGAAAAATCAAATATGGGAATGAGCTGTACTCGCCGAGATCTTTCCAACAAAAATAAGTTTGTCCAAATCGGAATGTTCATTCAAAAGTTATTAGGGGGGGACAGACAAACCGACCGACCGACCGACACACAAATTCCCCATCTCAATACCCTACTTTCAAATTTTTAATTTTTCGATATTCATTTTACCTTTTTATTTTTTTTATTTGGCGATATTTTTTGGACTTGGCGATAATTTTTTTTTAACTTGGCGATATTTTTTGGACTTGGCGATATTTGTTAGATGCATTAAGCTACTTTTAATACTTTTTTCGTCTTTCTTTCATTTTTAACGGGAAAGTAGGCTAAAAAACTAGCTGTTCAACTCTTTCTGTATTTGGCATCAGGAACATCCTTCTGAAGTGTCTAGTGCTAAGTGTAAGAATATTTTCAGTTGAATAATGTAGGGCTCTTCAAAGGTTTTTTTTTTTTTTGAATGAAAATGTGCTTTTAGAATTTTTAAATAATATGTAATTGGACTAAATTTTTAAAATGAGCTGCAATCCAATAAGAAACATAATTTGTCTTTAAATTGTGTTTGTTCTTTTAAAATAAATTACTAATTAGAAAAAAAAAAAGGGGTCTTACATTACATTTCGCTTGAACTTTCTGACTTTGCTTCATGGACCAAAAAAAAAAAAAAGGAACATTCAGAATACTTTCCAATAAATTAGAGGACAGCTTTTATCTTTAAACGTATAAAACAGCATTCATAACAAGCAATATTCTGAAACAATTGATTACAAGGATTTTGATGCCTCACGAATCTTCTTTTTACTACATATGGCATGAGCTCATGCTCATTAATATCTGAAGTCTTTCTATAATAAAAGTTCAAAATAAAGCCAAAACACTTACATGCAGGCAAACATTTAAATGTAAGGCAAAGCTATATTTTATTTTCTCCTTAAAACATTGGAAAAAAAAGCTAGTTAAGAAATGAAATTGCTTGAATCAAACACAAATACTAGTATTTGTTATTTTGCTCCACCAAGTTTTTCTGAACAGAGCAAAAACGGCACTTTTACAATGCCTTAAAGTAATAAAGAGTAAAAGTATTAAATAGTAAAATCTATCATTTCATATTCCTATTTAAAAAGAGAGCAAAGGAATTATTTAAAACAAAATAAACTGTTATCGCAGTCAGTGATTACGAAATTAATGAGTTGGTTCAAAGAGGCTGGCAACAGCTTCAAGGTGTAATGAGCCTTTACGAGTTTGCCGTGATTTAATCTTCAAACGACCTTCCCGGAAATCTAATATAAATGAATTTGCTAAGGTTACAGAATTTAATGGCACACAATCGCTATTCAGAAATGAGAAAACTTTTCATACTACTTCTATTATTAATTCTTGAATGTGGCATTTACTTTCCTCTCACGGCCTTTTGATATAATGTTTTTGGCAAAAAATATTTGACTAATGCCTCCGCTTATTAAAATGACAGGTTATCGGATTTATTTACATAAAAGTATAGCTACAATTGTATTATTTGTATTGGAAATTACTGCTCAGTATGGTGTGGAAGATAGCAAAAACAACAGTAGAATTATAATCGTTTTTGATTGAATTTTTTCTCGAGCTTGCATCTGAACGGTTTGTACCAGACTATACAGTGAAATCTGTGTATAACGATACTCAAGATACCGGGAAAAAAATATCGTTATAGACAGATTATCATTATAGACAGTTTTGCATTGAGCAGATGGGAAGTTGGCTGGGACCAAACCAAAATATCGTAATAGGCAGGTTCATCGTTATGTACAGTTTCGTTATACACAGGTTTCACTCAGTTTAAAGCAGTAAGTAAGCAAGGGCTAAGGCAGGAACAAGCAATACACCGCCAACTCGTTCATTTCGATCCATGGACTGCAGTGGCTTATTATGCACTCATCAGCATGAAATACGAAAGTAGCCGAGTTGGAGGCAAAAATCCTCTTTGGAGCAAAGAGAGCCGAAAAAAAACTGGTTAGTTACTCAGTTACTTTAAAATAGGCGTATAAAGTTTGGAGATTTTGCGTCGTCTCTATAGAAACCGTACAAAAGAAAACAGTTCCACTCTTTTTTTATACACGGCTGTTGAGGCATTTATTTTATTTTATGTTTATCGAATCAGACTTAGGGCCATGCTCCACATCAGCGTAAAACGCGACCGAAACTGAAGGCAGAAACCGAAAATCCGGGTACTTTCCATAGGAACACCATTGAATAAATTTTACGCTTCTGCCTAATTTTTCTGCTTTACGTCGATGTGGAGCATGGCCCTTACACTTTTATGCAAATCCTGATGTCTCAGTTATTTCTCAATGTTCTCTAACAAATCTAATCATGTATTGATACAGCAGAAATTTTTAGGAAAAGTTTGCTTTTTCACGTTGATTTTTCAATAGAATAATAGTTTACGCATAGAGCAATTTTAACCGCTTGCATTTAACTATCGTTGCAAAGCTAAGTGGGGAAAAAGTCCATAGCGCCGTAACTATGACAACCATCAGGTAAAAAATGCGGAGAGTGGGAAATTAATTTTACTTTGAGCCGCCTCCCATCGTTACACGGGGTACAGACATTTGAAGGGCTTAGAGGTTACCTTTTTACCTCGACAATGGTAAGCAGTGGATACAAGTAAACAACTAAACCTTGGTACATCAAACAGTAGATATCAATAGACCAATTTCATACACACACTAATGACAAAACCAGAAAATAAAAAAACTGCAAAAACTACAACAATAAAACTTTGAACTTTAATTACTCGCAATTTCAGTTTTGTCACTTAACCCCTTCATCTCCCTAGCCCATCATTTATAAAATATTTTTCCATTAGGTATTAAGGTATAGAGCTGCATAGTGTTGCATTGCAGGAGAAGAACGATACCCCTGTTCAATAGGGTGGGGCGAAAAATAAAAAGTTTTTCAGATCAACTTCTAATAGTTGCCAAAGGTTGCCTTTGGTGATAGTTAGCTTTTGTGCAAAATTTGAGAAAAATCGGTTAGTATCTTCAGGGGGCGCTGCGATCGCAAAGTTTTATCACTGTTTTTATCGGGATTTTATGGTTAAAATATGAAAAATAATGCCGTTAGCTAATCTCATTGCATTTTTTTACTCATAAGATATATTCATGCAGTCAAAGCATATGAAATAACTCACAAAAAATTATTTTATATGATATATTTATATTTCAAGCATTTAAACAGAAACAATAACGTGAAAAAAAGTGATGATTTTTTTAAAATATAAATATATCATACTAAATTATGTTTGTGAGTCATTTCATATGCTTTTAATGCATGAAAACTTCTTTTGAGTAAAAAAAAAACGCAAAGAGACCAGCTAAAGGCATTCTTTTTGATATTTTAACCATAAAATCCATAACAAAGCTATGGTAAAACTTTGCCATCGCAGCGCCCCCTGAAGATATTAACCGATTTTTCTCAAATTTTGCACAAAAGCTAACTATCACCAAAGGCGATCTTTGGCAACTATTAGAAGTTGATCTGAAAAACTTTTTATTTTTCGCCCCACCGTACTGTTCAATTACTAATCGGTAATTTCATGGTTATCTGACCGATATTTTTAAAGAAAAACAGTAGACACATTTCGTAATATTAAACGCAAGATATGCATGGCACGAAAAATCTTTCCCCTGAAATATTGCATTTTTTAAGCTGAATTTAATGGTATAATTGAGTGCTCCAGATACATGTTCAATGCTTTAAAAAAATAATGATTTAACGGCACGGAAACTGACTGACTTGTAAAGTGCCAATTAGTTTCCATACTATTGACTAACTTTTAAAAATTATCCGAATTATACTTCAAAAGATTATTTCTTTAAATTCAGGATAAAAAATGCAATAATCCTGTTGAAAAGATCTTTTACACAACGTATGTATTTTGCATTTAACGTTACAGAATACTTGCTATTTTTGCTTTAAAAATGTCAGTCAGATACCCGTAAAAATGGCCTTAAAAGTATTTATTGCTTTGAAACTAAAGTGTTTTATATAACAGACCTCGCAATGCTTTCTTATTAAAATTAAACATTATTCAAATTATTATTGATAATTCAAACTACATTTGAATTATAATATGTATTTGGAGCAGGAGCTGTCTGTGCGACAGCTTCAATACGTAATAATAAACTTCGCAAAGTTTACTTATTACTTACTTAATGCCAAGATTTTGATAAAGTGTTTGTAACGGGTGCAAATTCGAATATCGTATTAAATATAAAGATGCATTTTTTTAAATGCATTTTTAAATGACTTTTTATGATTCCTGAAAGTTTCTAAAATGTGGAGCTATCCTCTTCTTGCAATAAGGTCTTGAAGTGCTTTTCGGTAGACAATTAATGTGTGGATTTGAAGCGTATGACTACAAAAGTAGGTATATCCAAAAATATGTTTTTAGGAAAAATTCACTTATTTTTAGCTACAAAATCATGTTAGCTGCAATACTTCTCCTCTTTTGCCTATAACATTTAGGGAACCTTGTGGAAATTCTCTAATTGTCTCTCTTAGTTGTTCTACCTAAGTATTGCAATGAAAAACTGGAAAAAAAGAATTTTTGCACCAAAAACTGGAATTGGAGGTACTTACTTTTGCAGCAATACGCTTCATTTAGCTTTATTCTAATCAGGAAACTGCACGACATGTGTAAGAATAAACAAAACGCAAACAATCTTGATGTGTATTACAACACAGGGTATTGTTATTGTATAACTGTCTTAACACTAATTAACAACTCAACTTGAAGTGGTTTAAATTTATACTCAATAATAAAACAAAAAGATAATCTTCTACCATCCATTTAAATATATGGAATAATCCAGAAAACACTACTCCAAAATAAAGACAGCAAGGAAAATTCATCTTGTTTTATTGTTAATAATTGCGCTACCAACCGAAACTTCATCTAAAGCGAAGAGGGGAGCGCATCATCGTCTTTCTTATTGCCTCCAGACGTAATGGGCCGGAAAGACAAGTCTTTGTTTTGATACGTTTGATCGAGGACATCTTATGATTGCAAGTTAAAGTGGATCATTTTCTGCCCTCGTGAGTATACATATTAGATTTCGGATTCGGTTATCGATGTTAAATAAACTTATGCTCCGAAAAGTATATAAGTTGGAATGTTTTAACAATTTTAAGTGTTTTTGTCTTGATTGATTTTCGGTTAAAATATATTCAAGATTTATTTGTTATATAATTACTGTAAATTCAAATCTATTCAGAAAGTAGCTCAGTGTACTTTTATGGTTGAAAGGGCCTTTCTTGGAAGGAATCACACATTTGAAACTGTTGCTAATTAGAACCAGTGCTTTGCGTGCTCCGGGGGTTGGGGGTATAAGGAGGTATACCTTCTATTTCTTTTTATAGAAAAGCATATGCTCTGTTTGTTTCGATACATTCCATGTTTCACGTTTTTAAAGTGTTTTTTTTTTTTATAAAACTAAAGTGTTAAAACAAAAAAAAGTTAAAGTGAATCATTTTCTGCCAGATGATACATCGATGGTAAACACTCTGATAATATTCTGCTAAAATTACCACCACCTTCAGTTTTAGGAGGCACATGTCGAGCGGCATCTTCTGTTTTGTTTTCTGTAAAACTTGAAGGCTACAATATTCGTGGAATTAAGTCAACTACGTTGTGTTTTTTAATGTGTAAGCAGTATACTTTAAAACATGCTTAGGTATGTTTTATTTCCATTTATGTAATCGTGTTTACTTATGCCCCAGGTGTGTTTTCAACTGCTCCCCTACTGGGGAAGATGTGAGCAAAATGTAACATATTTTTGACTAATTTTTAGGCTTGAATTTACTGTTGAAGAAGATAGGTAACTGCGTGAAAATATTAGCAAATGTTTGATCTATTGTGTATAGCACTTGTTTCTTTTATATCAGAAATTAATAATGAAAAAATAAAAAAAATGCCATTTATTCACATGCTCCCCCCTCTCTCCTATGGGGTACCTACAGCTCTTAAAAATCAAAAATCTTTTTTTTTTCTGAATTATGGTGTTTAACCAACATATTTTTTTTTGAACTTATATCCATTTATCAAGTAACCGCCCATTTTCATAAGCATCGATAGTCGACAGAACATAATACTTGCACTTACATACTTCCAGTTAATAGTTAACAGCTAACTATTTCTCACTTATGCGGAAGATAGCAAACTTCAGATATTGGACGTTAATATTCTTCCTCATGTCTGAATTGTTCCGTGAAGACTCTGAATGGAAGGATGGTTTTTTCTTCTTCTTCAGAGCTCCAAATTGATCCTTCTTCTTTCTTTTAGCCAAAAACAGGGCTCTTCAGAGATCTCGAGAGAAATCCGATCTGGCACACGATATCTTCAGCTCCGCAATTAGGGAAGAAACCAAAGCGAGGTCTTTCAAAAGATTTGCTTCCGCGTCGGCAAGATAAATAAAAAATAGCATAGCTTAAGTGTTTCATGGTTGAAAAGGAGAGGGGGGGGGCGGAGAGGTGGGATTTAAAATTCGATATTGCCTTTCGGTCATGCAAAAGAATGTTGTAACATCTCCATTCTTTAGTTTAACTGAAAAAGGGATGCATAAAGTCGTTCCCCTTCCAACAGTAAAACAGGGCCACGGCTCAACATCTAAAATTAATAAAATAATAAATATTAAAAATAAAAACGTCGTATTTTTCAAAATTAACGCATTAACGCCTAGCGTACTTTTTGAGGAACGGTCCAAAAAGTGTCTGAATTTACCAAAAATGAGCATTTCAGCCAAATAATAGTGTTAAATTATTACTTTGGTATTGTTTCAATTCATTTTAACAGATTGCAGCACATAACCATTGTAAAATGTGTTCTGTAGCCTTGTAACCAGTATACAACATATTTTTGAAAAAAAAATGTCAGGCATTAATGGGTTAAATGTATTTTCCGAGTTTATCTTCATGCGTTAAAATCATGTCTTTACTTGCCTTAATTTAAAAAGTAGTCAAAATAGTTTAATTAATAAACAATCACATAATTTCCTAATTATTTCAAATATTTCTACATGTATTAAAAAATAATATCCAGAACAAAACACAGCCACCCAAAACGTTATATAACCTCAGACAAAAGAAAATTAAAAATAAAACCATAGTTAAAAATTTTGGTAAAACGTCCAAAATGCCTCTCCTGAGAAAGTTGTAAATTTCGATTGATAGCTCCGTTGCACTAGATGTGTAAAGGGTTCAACGCATGATGCAAATTCACATATAGTTCATACTGCATTTAAGTTTACACTTGCTAGGAAGTAGCTGAGAGGTTATTATTGCACACTTAAAAACCATTTCATAACTTTGTGTGGCCGTTGACAGAGGCTATCGTTTTCAAATCATTGACAATGCTTACAATAAACTGTCGAACCGCAGTGTATCCCACCAAAAACTCACTGTTCCTTCTGCCAATTTCGTTGTCTTACCATTTTATTCAAAAAGCCCCCCTCGCATTTCCAGAATACTCAGCAAGTTCGATTTTCATGTCATTTACAGACCCATCAATAAACTAACTTTTTCCAAATTAAAAGACCCCATCCAACCATTTGATCAGTTATATAACCCTCATTTATCAGATAAACTGTGAATGTCAAATTGGATATGTCGGACAGACCCGACGGGCGCTAAAATTCAGGTTAAAGGAACACGAAAATTATGTTAAAAAGAAAGAACTTTCAAAATCCTCAATTGCGAAACACTGTTGGGACACAGGCCATAGATTTGTTTTCTCCGAAGCTAAAATTATTTGCAGACCTTCAACTGTTGATGAGTTAGATTTCTTAGAAGCCTTTCCTGTTCATAAAAATTTAAGTAATATTTGTAACGAATCCTTTGCAGTTCCACACATCTCGCCAAGTTTACTTCATTGTTTTAAATTTTCTGACAACGCAACGCCAAATCTGAGCTCGGCACACGCTGACACCTGATTGGCCTAGATTTTGCTCCTTTCCTATTTAAACTCTACCGATACTTTAGTTCTTTCCATTTCTTGCTTGGCACTGAAGAAGGAGGCTTTATGCCTTTGAAACATGTTTGCCAATTTTAATTCGACCCATTTGTATTTTTATACGTTATTTTCCAATTTTTACTCATTTCATAATTTTCTTTAAAACGTCATTTAGCCCTTTGTTTTATGTCCTGCCAACCAAAATCTTTAAAAAAGGTGATTAAATTTGCAATGCTTAAGTATTTACTTTTTCCTCATCAGTGTCAACTATTAGTGCAGTGTCAAATACTACACAATGTAAATTATTGGTGGTTTTACTTTATTTAAAAAACATATTCAGGGCTTATTAGCAACATGGATTAACAATGTATCCAAAAAAAACTTTATGATTTTGTAGTAAATTGTTTTATCTAGTAAAGGTCTCTAGTGATTAACATATATTGCACAGCAATAAATACTTCATAACTTTTAAAGTTAGCAAAATAAGTTTAATCACCAGATTAAAAGAAAAAAATTCCGATCCCTTTTGCTACTTCATTTTATTTCATAAAGTACAAGTATTATCAGATTCTGATTATCATCTTCCGTGTTGTCATTAGATTTACAATGATATTCCTTGTAAACGCTCACACCGGCTACTTTGGTTACACACCTATAACAGTTCGGCCGTTATTAGAGAGCTTTCAATTTGCTAATCAGTAAGCGCAAAGCAAAGTGGGTGTCTCTATTCAAACATTTTGAAATTATACCATTGATATTGCTAGTCAGCTCTGCTTTTTTTTCATCATGACACTCTCAAACGCATACTTCAAATAACCGAAATGTTAATTCCATAGGTTCAGTGGATTAGCTGCTTAAGCTTTTTGTACGGTAGAAGTTGATTTTGAAAAACACTGTGTTAGTGTAGCCAAAGCTTGGATTTACCACCAAAGCTTTGGGTTTCCGATAGAGACTCTGTGTTATTTGGATTTTGTGTGAATATCTTGTGTTTTGGATTTTAGTGATGAAAACTGTTCAATTATGAAATATTCTGAAGATAAATATAATGTGATTGAAATATTTTCCTCAAAGAAGTTAAAATTGACATTTCCTTAATACACTTGCTGTGACTGTGCAAAAAATGTGCGTTGGGAGTAAAAAAAAAATCTTTTCCGTTCTAATCTTAAATGCCATTTCCTTGAATCCCCCCCCCTTCTCTCTCTTTGTTTTTTTAAAGAAATTCTTACAAAAGACTAACTGTTGATTGATGACTTGTCTTTTTATTTATCACGTTGACTGCCGACTACGAGATAACTCGTAGGTAGCGATCTTTTCAAGGACGCCAACTATCAGTTATCTCGTACTGTATTTACTTGCCATTCTTGTGTTGCTACGATTAAACTCGTAATATATGAGTGCTAATATCGATAGATGGCTTCTTGGGAAAGAACAAAAAATCAATGTTGGCTTGCATGAAAAGACAATTTATATTATACTTTTACTCTTTTTTTTACTTTTAAATTTATTTTTTTATTTTTTATTTATTTTTATTTTTTTATTTTTTTTTATTTTACTTTACTTATTACTCTTTTATTTTTTTTCTATGCTCTAGATTTAGACTTTATAATAATATAATGTAATAAAATCAAAATTTCATTTTTGGCCAGAAATCTGAAAATTACTGTGGCTAAAGTGTTTTTAATGCGTTACATGTGATCATACTTTGTTTTTCACATTTGTAATTTC
>JAXGGA010007777.1:0-60589 GCA_038373865.1 Uloborus plumipes | reverse complement strand
ATTTTTTTTATCAAAAAAAAATCTGTTAGTCTCAATAAAAGCATTTTATTTTGTAATAAGTAGGATAACAAATATTATATTTTAACTGTAACCCATAAATCATGCAAAGAATTCGAGATTAAAAGTCATATTTATGTTGACCCTATGGTAGTATACCACTCTCACCTCATACTTGATCATAATAATCTGACAAATATTTATTCGTGGTTTGTCGAAGATAAATATGTAACTTTAAAGTTTTAACCTTGAGGCTTATTGGAAATTCAAAGAAAATCACGAAACTTACCATGTCATCGGAATAAGACACAAAATTAGGAAGTAAACTTTCTTCGTAATCGATATTTCTACATAAAGGGAGTTTTAAATCAGAAATGATAGTAATAAACTTGAAAGATCGGTTGCGATTTTCAAATTCATTTTAAAAATACATAGAGTCATTCAAAAGAGAGTTCTACTTCGAGGGATATTAAAATTTCTAAAATAGTATTTTACTGATTTTGAATTTTGATACCAATTTGAATATATCGTATATAATCAAATTATTTCTTTGGCCTGTTTTCTGTTATCACGACAGATTTTCCTTATTTTATTTTACCAAATTAATCATTTTGAAGCTTATCGTTGCGGATTATGATAAAAATAGATAAATTCTGTGAAAAATGTGTCTTTCTTCAAAAACCGTTATTTTTTTTCTGTTTTTATAGCACATTACTTTGATTAATAGCTCCCGATTGTTAAGAAGCATTGGCGTGCTTGGTAGAGCGTCGTGCTTATACTGGAAAGGGTATGAATTTAAAATCTAGGCAGACAAATATTTTAGTAGGTTTTTTTCTTTAGCAGAATTATATTATGCAACTTTTCTTTATAATATACACTGAAGTGACAAAAGTCATGGGATACCTCTTAATATCGTGTCGGCCCTCCTTTTGCCCGACGAAGTGCAACAACTCCACGTGGCATGGACTCAACAAGTCGTTGGAAGTCTTCTGCAGGAATATTGAGCCATGCTGTCTCGATAGACGTCCATAATTGTGAAAGCGTTGATGGGGCAGGATTTTGGGCACGAACAGACCTCTCGATGGTGTCCCATAAATGCTCAATGGGATTCATGTCCGGCGATCTAGGTGGCCAAATCATTCGTTGGAATTGTCCAGAATTTTCTTCAAACCAATTGCGAACAGTTGTGGCCCGGTGACATGGCGCATTGTCATCCATAAAAATCCCATCGTTGTTTGGGTACATGAAGTCCATGAATGGCTGCAAGTGATCTCCAAGTAGCTGCACATAAGCATTTCCAGTCAATGTTCGGTCCAGTCGCACTAGAGGACCAAGTCCATGCCATGAAAAAACAGCCCACACCATTACGGAGCCACCACCAGCTTGAACAGTGCCTTGCTGACAGTTTGGGTCCATGGCTTCGTGGGGTCTGCGCCACACTCGAACCCTACCATCGGCTCTTACCAGCTGAAATCGTGACTCATCGGACCAGGCCACGGTTTTCCATTCATCTAGGGACCAACCGATATGCTCACGTGCCCACGAGAGTCGCTGCAAGCGATGTCGTTCTGTCAGTAAAGGCACTCGAGTCGGTCTTCTGCTGGAATAGCCCAAGAAATCCAAATTTCTCCGCACAGTTCTAGCAGACACGTCCATTGTACGTCCCACATTGATTTCTACGGTGATTTGACGCAGTGTTGCTTGTCTGTTAGAATTTACGACTCTTTGCAGACGTCGCCGGTCTCGATCTTTAAGTGCAGGCGGTCGACCACTGCGCTGTCCATGGTGGGATGTTATGCCTGAAATTTCATACTCTCGGCACACTCTTGACACAGTGGATCTGGGAATGTTGAATTCTCTAACGATTTCCGAAATGGCATGACCCATGCGTCTAGCTCCAACTAACATTCCGCGTTCAAAGTCTGTTAATTCACGTCGTGCGGTCATCATCACGTTAAAACCTCTTCACATGAATAACTTGAACAGAAATGAAAGCTCTGTAAAAGCACTGCGCATTTATACCTGTTCTATGCGATGCTACTGCCATCTGAAAATTTGCATATTGCTATCCCATGACTTTTGTCACTTCAGTGTATACATATTATTTCTCCAACCTTTTTCATGGTTTCATTACAATGTTAATTATTCTTCATCTAGATTCAAAAATGAGACATCATTTTAAAGATTCTTTCACCTCTATCTGTGACAAATAATCAAGCAAATCACGATGTTGCTGGTTTTCAAGAAGTACGTAATGGGTTCTTAATAACTAAATCGTAAAACACGTATGTGATCCTCAATTTTATTAATTGAATTCGAAATACTGCTGCACTTCCCAGTTTTTTTTCAAAATAACTATATACCATCATAAACAACTGAAACCTCATCATTTTAAACAATTATACACTAACTTAACGTTTCAGGTTAAACAATGAAATAAATACTGCTGCGATGTGATGCATTACGTAAGGACAACCATACGTCCGAGTAAAACTGACGTTGTAAGATAAAGTATTCGATTCAAGCTTTCCTTCAAAAGCATAAGAAAACAAAAGGGTATATAAGTATAACAACTGGAACATTAAGTTTCCCATTGTCTTGGATTATTTCACTCAAAGGAACTCAAGATTTAAGAGGATGGGCCTTTCTATATTTTCGGTAGGTATAACAACGAGAAAATGATACTGAAACTGTCAAGATAAAATAAGAGCATATATCATAATTCAAACAAATGT
Organism: Uloborus plumipes; assembly: GCA_038373865.1. Lineage (NCBI taxonomy): Eukaryota > Metazoa > Arthropoda > Arachnida > Araneae > Uloboridae > Uloborus > Uloborus plumipes. Next base: position 57,857 of record JAXGGA010007777.1, on the reverse strand, counting down.
AGCTTGCAAGAATCGAATCTTGACATAAAACTGTCTCTTTCGTGGATAAACTAAATTTACTCAAAAACATAGAAGTTTAAACCGAAAGATTTATGCAGAAAAATTCTGAAAATTCCTTACAGGATGTGCATTTGACTAAAAAAGTACTTTCAGTTGTTTTTTTTTTTTTTTTTTTCTTTTAAATTCATTATACAAATAATAAGAAATGCGTTTTATTTTATTTTAGATATTTGATACTTGAAATAGATGGCTGTTTTTTTTTCCTTTTTTTTTAAAACATGGTGTTTGTGTATTTATTAGAGGAACCAGTGCCACTTTGCCCGGTGTAGAAATTTTAAATGGTCTTTGGTTCGCCTCTATATTAACTGGTAGCTTCTGTTATACGAATAGTACTTTTTTTGTTTCAAAATCTCCCCACCCCCTCCTCAACTTTTCAACAGGTTCGCTTTAGCACATGTAATTACCACAGGTGATTGCCAATCGATAAACTTCTCCTGCGTCAGCAACTGTATTTTTTCAAGAAAATAGCAAAATGAAACATACATTTTTTAATGTGATCATGTACGATTGTCACTTAATTTGAAACATCATATTTGTCATCAAAGTTGTAAAGACGTCTCTAAGTTGCGTTTCAATTAATGCTCCTGAACTATATAATCAATGTTCTTCATTATTTTCATGATTTTACTATCTTTTACCTTGAAATTTCACTTCGTTTAATTGCAATGGGTTAAACCTCAGCCAGTTTCAATCAGGTCAATAGTAGTATAACGTTAAGATTTGAGAGTGTGGCGGTTCGAAGGAGTTTCGTTTAATTTACATAAACTCTATTTTTAGTTCGGAACTTTTAGCCACCCAGCGTGTGGCAACACTTGATATATCTGGATAAAAAGAGCGAGCTTGAAGGTAAGCGCTGCTTCTGCTCGCGTACAACTTCGACTGTTGTTACGGCAAGATGCCGTCTTTTTAGTTTTTAAATTATCTTACCTGTAAATACGTTAATAAATGTCATTTTTATCTTAACTGGTTATCGATACTATAATCCTGTGACACGTCATAACAACACGCAACCACAAGAGCTTCAAAAACGATTAATGTATTCAATGAAATAAAATTCCCTAGAGCACATCGTTTATAAGAAAACGTAACATTTGATATTAGCATATTGAACTAAAAATAAAACGTCCACCAAACAGTAAACTGCTTCGATTTCTTAAAGTAAGATCTGAAATCCGTTTTTCCAGAAAGTTTTTGCAGCTCCCTTAATGTTCCTAGAAACTTCAACTTAACGTTATCTCAAGCAAAAAATTCCAAGATTTTAAACGATGTAAAAGCTTAAAATATACATAAAACGTTTCTAGCCCATATTATCGAATTCATTTGAAAAATAACCTTTAAATTCCAATAAACAAAATCGAATTGAAAAAAAAACCTCTCATAAGTGCCCCCCCCCCCCTGTTAACCTACAATAAAATGTTGTGCCAAATTCCATGAAAATTGACCAAACGGTCTTGGTCCTATGCGCGTCACATACATGCATTCAAACAATCTTTCTGCATTAATATTAGTAGCGATTAGGTTATATAAAGGGGAAAGTTAGCATTTGTTCCAAGTTAAAAGAAAATTTGGAAAAAATCTAAATCTTGTATTTAAGGGAGAAAGTACGAAAGCTGTTCAAAATACCTGTAATGTGAAGTGATGTAAAATTTTTATGCCGTAACTTTTTATTAAAAATAAGTCTTAAATTTTGGGGCAATAAATACGACTCTTTAGAGTAATAGGCTAATTGCATAGTGTATATTACGTACAATAAGCACTATATTTGTGTGCGTTAGAATTTTTCTTTTTATTTTACACTTACATGTGTAAATTCTTTTTTTTTTTCAGCAATGACTATTTGATTTTAGTTCTTTCTGGAGTTCTTTTATGATTATTGCTCACTATAGCGCTCTATGCATCAAGTGTATGTGCCCATTCTGAAAGCACGAAGAAATGATTTTTTCTTTTTTTCATTATTTTTTTTTAAGTTAAAGTAACCATGTAAGAAGGATTTCGTTCCAGAATTCCGTTTTAAACTATGAGATGCAAATGTAAAGATATGTTTCATTCTAAACTTTTAATGCTGAAACATTTCTTTCAACAAGCAATTAAACAATTCCGCCGCTGAATAAGAAGAAAATATTTGTGGAAAAGGAAACTTCCCAAACTTGGAAACATTTTGCGCACCGGAAACTTAAGCACATTCTCCCAAATCCTTGTCAAGTCCTTAGTAAAAGGAAGGGGAATTTTATCTCAGTTAAAGTGGCTAGTGACACTTATGAGTTCTAAAACTTTCTCTTAATTGTTTTCTTTCATTTAAAGTTACTAACTAAATTATCTCAATTTAGGTAATAGAGTAAAACTGTGGAGTGAGACACATTCCATTATCTCTTCATCTTTCTCTTAAATATGTTGCTTTATTTAAAAGCACAAACATGAATACATTATTAATTAGCTTATTAAGTAAATATATTATTTTGAATATAAATTGATAAATATACTCTTGGAAGTAAACATTGGTATTTGACATATTTCCATTAGGTGTTAAAGAAGCACTCGGTGCTATTAATAACATTAGTTTCTACAGTTATTACTTGCCATGTAGTTCTTAAACGAGTGTGTGTACATAAAAAACAATTATGGTTTTAGTTATATACACCTACTATGACAGTATGCTATTATTATTTCAAATCTGTTAACATGAACACTTTTATTCGTCTTTTAATTTAGTTCTTCTAACGGTGTTTAAAATTTTAATTGGACTAGTACCGATGAAAATCTACAATAACATGTATAGGGGAGAGGGGGGCACATGTAAACAGGGGCACATGTGAACAAACGATATTTTACCCAGTTAACGTGAAGAGAAAAATCTGAAAAAAATTTATGTCGATGGTAACTCAAGTACTATATCCTGCATGAAATTTCAAAAATCTAAATCATTTTGTTTTTTAGTTATCAAAGATCTTATGTTTTGGGAGGTGCCAATATACTTTTATGTTCTATTTCTCCGAGTAAAAACACATCCAAAACTATTTTTTTTGTAATTTGAACTTTATTCGTCTTAAAGTGGCATTAATTAGGAAAGTTTTCATGCACTATTTTTTTTTTAATTGAAGAAAAAAATATAGTTTTTTACCAAATTAGGCCTAAGTTGAGATAAGGGGCACATGTGAACACTTTATGTAGGGGCAGATGTGAACAGTTCATCTGTGCCCCATAATGGTATTTAGTTATTTTAATTTTAAAAAATAGTTGTTTTTTTTACATATTGAATAGTTTAATTAATAAATACTGAATAATTAAAAGTTTCAGTACTCAATATTTAATTGAAATTTGCAAGAGTTGCAAAGAAAAGAAAGTTAAACTTGCTAAATTGTTGAAAAAGGAACAGTTGTAGTAAGTTGTAGTAGTTAAAAGTTGTAGTAAGTGACGCCGAGTCCGATATTAGTTTTAAAGACCGCAACTATTAAGAAATTTGTGCTGAAGTCAACCTTGCACCAGAAAATGTAGCTGTGAATGACTTTGTCCTCGTAGAATTCACTACAAAAAAAAAAAAAAAAAAAATCACTATGAATGAAACTTTTATGTTTCCAAAAGCAGATGATACATCGATGGTAAGCACTCTAATGATATTCTGCTAAAATTACCACCACCTTCAGTTTTAGGTGGCACATGTCCAGCTGCATCTTCTGTTTCTTTTTCTGTAAAACTTGAAGGCTACAATGTTCGTTGAATTGAGTCAATTAATCACATTGAATAACTAACTTGATATTTTCATTGTAAGTGTTTGTTAATGTGTAACAAGCAGTATACCTAAAAATATGCTTAGGTGTATTTTATTTCCATTTATGTACCCGTGTTTACTTGTGCCCCAGGCATGTTTACAACTGCCCCTCCACTGGGGCAGATGTGAACAAAATTTAACATATTTTGGACTTATTTTTTTGGGTGGAATTCAATGTTGAAGAAGAAAGGTAACTGCATGAAAGTATTAGTAAATGTGTGATTTATCATGTACAGCACTTGTTTCTTTTATATCTCAAATGAATAATGAAAAATATACAAAAATGTCATTTTTGTTCACATGTGCCCCCCTCTCCCCTAAAGGAGTATCATATGAAGAATACAAGTAAAAAATTGGTTCCTTTGTACTTTAGCCTTTTTAAAAATGTTTTATAATTTATTGTGGATTTGGGGATTTTGTGCAATAAATTTGTGTTACTTTTATGTGCAAAGATGTTATGCACCTATAAGTAAGTTCTAAACTACTTTTTCGCATTTCACAGTATGTTGGCTAAATTGATTTCAGAGTAACGGTTTTTCTTTTGTTTTTCTAGCTCATTTATTTATTCGATCAGTTTATTTTTTAATTAATTATGTTACAGTACTTTTTCGCGTTTTTTTCTTCAATGAAGTTTTCTTTATTCTTAAAGTGATGCGTTAGAAATACAAGCATTTTTTTTTTAATACTCGCTTGCGTTTAAGAAATTTCAATGTTTAGCTTCAAGTTAACTCGATTAAGTTTATTTCACGATGCTTCAATTGGGCTTCAAATTAAATTTCTTTTACGACGCAATGATTGTTTGGGTTTTTGAAAAAGTAAAAAAATGCATGTATAACTGCTCTATGGTTGTATCAACGTCTTTACCAGGAAAAATTAATGACTTTATAAATGGTTCCGTTGGATTACTGATGGTTTCTTTACCATCATGATTTTTGCAAGACTTTATTGACAGATACACCACATTGAAAAACCCACAGAGAAAACTAGATATAGTAGAATAAAAATAGAAGGAAATAAATGCATTTAATGAGAAAAAATGAAATAAATAAATGCATTTTGAAAAAGGTTGAATTTGCATATGAGAAATTATTTTTTTTTAGCTACGGTTATAGCCGGGTATGTAATATGTTTTAGTAATATGTTTTAATGTTGCACATATTGTATTCATACAATGCAAAGAACACTAATGTTTCTTATTATTTTAAAAGTTAAACTGTTAAACGAGAACTAATCTTCAGGGAATCTCTTACAACTCCTAAATTCGTCAATTGTAATCTGAGAGCATTAATAATAATAATAATAATAATAATAATAATAATATATGAGCTGAATTTATATAAAATACAAAAAGAACTGAGTTAAAGCGAAATTTTATCTTCAAACAATAAAAAAAAGAAAAGAAGAGAAAATGGGGAAAAAATGTTTTTTTAATACCTTAGTAGCGGTTTTTGGGTTAATGAAACACACAAATCAAATCCCAGAAATTTTGCATATGAAAATACTTGAAGCTGGAATTTGAAAAAAAAAAGTGTTTTTTTTTTTTTTTTTGAAATCTTCTAAATGCTAAGTGAAACTAGTTGAAACCCGTTAATCCGCATTTGTAGACTTTTTGCAGAGGAAAATGTCACTAAGCTTTTAAAAACTGTTTTTTTCCTTCACTATGAAAGCTTTAAATAACGATGACGTCTACACAAATATTTAGAAATACACCGAACTCCCAGAATCTCTTTTATATCTTCCTTAATCTTCACTCACCAATAATTTAGGCAGGGAAAATAAAGTTTGTTTCCATCTACATCATGATATTTTTTGACACAACTGACCTTACAATAAATACCTATGAACATTTAATCTAAGAATGTTTGTCTCCGATTATAAGTACACATAACTGTAAACTACGAATGATATTAAATTAATTTGAAGCAAAGTACGTCATTAACAAGTCTAAACCTAGTTTTACATAATCATTTTTACAAAAGACATACTGCACTCTTTGATCATTTTTGATCATTTAGGCTATCGCATTTGAGGGTGAAAATATAAAAATCCTGTTTATTATCTTTTGTTGTGTTTGTTTTTATTATATTGGTTCAATTCATGCTAATGCGGAATCATTAATTACCTTCATTTAGTTTATTACTACTAAATTTTACTTTTTTGTATGGCAAATTTAAATAAATGTATTGGAAATCTATAATTACGGAATGTAATTTTTCTATTTTAAATCACATTTTGCTTTTAGTAGCCTTTACCTAATTCATTAAAGTGACGGTTTATTGTTAAAAATATTGTTAAGACTTTGGAAGAAAACCTCTCTAGAGGACGAAAAAGTAATTAATCAAGCCTTGTCAGAAACATTTGTGTTGATCAAGAAACTAAGCAATCTACTTTTATCGTAAAATGAACGAGAAATAATAAAAAAAGAGTTTCAAAATAAAATGTGTTTGTGTTTGAGTTTTTTTGTCTTTATACAATGGCTATATAACTTCAAGATTAAAACAAAACATATTTATGTCCACACTCATAATGCTTAAAGCAATTGCGTAACTTGATCCTTAAAAGAAAACCTAGTAAGTTGGGGCCATCTCGAGACTTCTCTCCATATCCATCTTACGAATTCGTACATTTAACGAACTTATGCCACTCATGTAATCGCTGAAACAAGTTCTGATGATTGGAAAATCGAAAAGATTTCGATGGTTGAAAATAGGCGATCTTATTTCATTGGCCCTAAATAGTAGCTACCAATCCCTACATCACCCTCGAGGGTCCCCTGTTCCTATCACATTGGTGACTTAACCAGATTGGGAACCCTCACCAATTCCTGCACGAGGACTATTTTCATTTTTTATACAAAGACCAAATAGTAGTAAAATGTCTCTTTGGATAAGGTTGCTATAAATCAACAAGGTACCAAAGTAAATTACTCGTGTATAAATTTGAAGATCGCACCAATTTCCAAGTGATTGAAATTATGGAAAAAAAAAGATCGAAATGGAAAATCATTGTAAAAACTTTGCTTAGAATGATTACAAACGTTTTATTTGTTGACAAGTCGAAGATGCCATCAGATAAGAATTTGAAATAATTGAGAGTTTTCTGATGTTTTGCCAACGTTTAATTTGCGTGAAAGTGACATTTTAATGGGATTTTTATTTTAAATTGTTCATTTAATAAAGCAAAAGACTTCATAAAAAACAAAACCACTCTCAACCTTGCAGTGCAGCAATTATTTCCAAGATTGCATCCGCGCGTGCAATCTTGGAAATAATGCACTAAAAATGAACCTATGAAGGTTCATTTTTAGTGCAAATTTCATTTAAATCGCCGTAGTATTTCATAAAGTGTACCATTTGCATTAAAAGAAAAGGAACTTTCAATTGCACTACCCCCTTGGAGCAACTAGCACCCAAAATACAATTTGCTATTTCACTTTCTAAAGTCTACCTGTCGATTATTTTTTTTTTTTTGATTCTGCTCGTTATTTCTCGAGATATAGCAGTCGCAAGTCATGAAACGGAAACGTTCGATTGCTCAACTCCCCTTTGACACATTGACACCAAAATTCAGCACTTGTTTTCATTAAAGTCTACCTATGGCGTCTCTCAAGGGAAGCCAATTTTGGTTGTGGTTCCGAAAGTTCCTTTTCTGGATATAGCAGTCCACAAAAAAGAACACGTTCTATTGCCCCCCCCCCCCTCCTCTTGAAAGAATCGTCGTCGATATGCAATGGACACTACATCACGCATAGGTACATTTTTGAACTTAGCTTTGTTCGATCAACGCAATGGTTTTTGCTCTAGAGCGGGACCAAAAAACTAGTCATACATAGACATTTTCCAAAACACTCCTTAAAATGTTTTAAAGGACACCTTAAAATGTTCTAAAGCACACTTTAAAATGTTCTAAAGTACACCTTAAAATGTTCTAAAGCACACCCTAAAATGTTCTAAAGCACACCTTAAAATGTCTTAAAGCACACCTTAAAATATTTTAGGTATTAAACATAACATTAATTAAAAAGAGTAAAGAAATAAATTGAAGAAAATAGGCAGGGAGTGGAGGAGAGGCTCAGTTCATACTCAAGTATGCGTGTACAATACTTCCCTAATTATAACTGTTCCATAGTATACATCGAAAATTCTTAATGTTTAATAAATGTTTGATAATTTAGACGTTTATAGAAACTTATTTATGAATGGAACTCTGTCGAGTCTAAATATAAATTACAACCAAAATTACTTGCTACCAATGCGGAAAGATCATGTTTTCAGTTAATGATTGCGAAAACGGAGAGGATAAACGTTCTCGTTAATTTAAATCCGTATTTAAATGCTTTATAACATAATCACAATTAAGTCCAATCATTACACATACAATTATGTAAAAATGGAGAACAAAAAACGTTTTTTATTCAATACTTCTAATTGTCTCACAATGTACAGCAGTTACATCTTATAATTCTTCCTTAAAAAAATGTTTTGGTGGATCTTTCCAAAAGTGAAACAAAGTATCCCAGTTTCTTATTATGATTAAATACCGTCATAGTTTTTATACATGCATGTCAAAAAGCAAAGAACGTACAAATACTAACGAACTAAAAGAACTTAATTAAGGAAGTCCAATTTATTTTGGAATTCTTGACGAAAATCATTAAAAAATATATAAAGCTGCTGACTTATGAAAATTACTCATCCCCAAGAAATATTTTTAATAATATATTTACTTGCAAGCAAATATATTTCATGATACTTTATGATTGTGTACAGGTACCGAACGTTTTCCTTTGAAACATCTAAACACATTAAATTAATTTTTTCCCATATTAAAATGAGTTTACAGAGTACTACCGTGTTTCGAACTGCAAGATTTACAATTACAGAAAAATGTTTGCACACATGATTTTTCTGGATAGTTGGAATTATTTAATGTAATTAGCTACCAGAAAATATATATGCACACAATTATGAAAATATCTACTTATATTAAAAACTGAGTATCTTTCTAACTATCTTTCTTTCTATCTTTCTAACTATCTTTCTATGTCACGCTTCTTTCTCCTGAACGCCAATGACCTGAAAGTCGAACCAGGTACCGATAGATAGGTAATTTTTCAGGCTTCATTAGTTTCAATTGATATAATTATACGATTTTAATTAGCGAAGATATCAATTAATAAGTAGTCAAGTTTGAAGCGATTAAGCCTAATAAATGATTAAATATGAAATCCATTCTTAGAAACCGTCGTTGCTATGAAACAGTATAATAACAATGATAATGAGAATTTTGAATGAAGGCTTAACTAAATCAAACACGAAACTCATAAGCGGGCCACTGACGTAGAATTATTATCGCTAGCTACTGGTAATATTTTGAAACATTTATTTGTTGAAGAGCCATCTACTTATCTTAAAAACTGAGTATCTATGTCTGCTTTTTTCCTTTGAGCGAGCTGAACTTACTGAAACTTTCCTCACCATCTTAAAGACGTGAAGCATCTCAATAATTCGAATGATTTTTTTTATATAGGAAAAAAGTAAAGGCGTGAAGCGCCTGTAAGCGAGCCGCCTTGGCGGGGAGTAGTTTCTTTAAATTTTTTTCTCACTACTTTCAGGGCACGAAGTGCCCGTGCAACGCCGGGCCACGTGCGTGGTATGTCTTGAAATCGAATGAACATTAAATTATATCAAATAATATATAACTTCAGAATGAGGTAAAAGTTAGAGAGGGGGGACGTTATGCATCAACATGCCGCAGGAAGCTAATCTAGCTGCCCTGGCAGCTAGTATGCTTTAAAAATGGAAAACTGTTCATTACATTTCATTTACAATACTTATTGTTAAAAAAAGTAAATAAAAAAACTAGAGCAAAAAATGTAAGCAACAACAAGAAATAAAAAATGGACTATTCCTAATCAAATTACATTTTTTTTTGATAATATACACTAGTCGTTTACTAACTTTATAATGATGGGAGAAAATGGAATTATCAACAAAATATATATACTAATAATTTAAACGCAATATCAAAAGAAAGCTGCGTTTTCACTTTTGAATTGAATTCAAGCAAACAATCTTTTCCATTTTCCAGCAAATAGTTTGTTTTCACTTACTAAAATTAATGCCCTTGCAATTTTTAGGAAACACATTAGATGATGAAAATTTTTTTGCTTAGAAACTTTTTTTTTTAGTTAAAATATTTCCTACGGAGTTTTCTTGGGTCATAAATGTGTATGAAGAAGATGTCACATTTGGCAAAAGACAAATATGTACCTTCAAGACTGCGCTCTATTTGTTTTGTTCAAACATTTAACACAGCCTTACTATTATATTTTTTATACATACATTCAATAACAAACACGCCAAACAGCCGTTTTAAACATAGTTTTTTGTGTTGATGTGTTGAAGTAAAAAACTTGATTTGGAAAGATAGTTTTAAAGAATAATTCAGACAAGTTTATTCTGCTGGTTTAAACTGAATTACATTTTTGGACCATAGATAAAACACTGCAATGCACCAAAAATAGCTTATAACTTTCTAAATTATTTCTCTTAAAAATATCAGGTAAAGTCAGTTTGGGTTAACACTGAATGTTACAACAGCATATACACTGAAGTGACAAAAGTCATGGGATAGCAATATGCAAATTTTCAGATGGCAGTAGCATCGCATAGAACAGGTATAAATGCGCAGTGCTTTTACAGAGCTTTCAATTCTGTTCAAGTTATTCATGTGAAGAGGTTTTAACGTGATGATGACCGCACGACGTGAAATTAACAGACTTTGAACGCGGAATGTTAGTTGGAGCTAGACGCATGGGTCATGCCATTTCGGAAACCGTTAGAGAATTCAACATTCCCAGATCCACTGTGTCAAGAGTGTGCCGAGAGTATGAAATTTCAGGCATAACATCCCACCATGGACAGCGCAGTGGTCGACCGCCTGCACTTAAAGATCGAGACCGGCGACGTCTGCAAAGAGTCGTAAATTCTAACAGACAAGCAACACTGCGTCAAATCACCGTAGAAATCAATGTGGGACGTACAATGGACGTGTCTGCTAGAACTGTGCGGAGAAATTTGGATTTCTTGGGCTATTCCAGCCAAAGACCGACTCGAGTGCCTTTACTGACAGAACGACATCACTTGCAGCGACTCTCGTGGGCACGTGAGCATATCGGTTGGTCCCTAGATGAATGGAAAACCGTGGTCTGGTCCGATGAGTCACGATTTCAGCTGGTAAGAGCCGATGGTAGGGTTCTAGTGTGGCGCAGACCCCACGAAGCCATGGACCCAAACTGTCAGCAAGGCACTGTTCAAGCTGGTGGTGGCTCCGTAATGGTGTGGGCTGTTTTTTCATGGCATGGACTTGGTCCTCTAGTGCGACTGGACCGAACATTGACTGGAAATGCTTATGTGCAGCTACTTGGAGATCACTTGTAGCCATTCATGGACTTCATGTACCCAAACAACGATGGGATTTTTATGGATGACAATGCGCCATGTCACCGGGCCACAACTGTTCGCAATTGGTTTGAAGAAAATTCTGGACAATTCCAACGAATGATTTGGCCACCTAGATCGCCCGACATGAATCCCATTGAGCATTTATGGGACACCATCGAGAGGTCTGTTCGTGCCCAAAATCCTGCCCCATCAACGCTTTCACAATTATGGACGTCTATCGAGACAGCATGGCTCAATATTCCTGCAGAAGACTTCCAACGACTTGTTGAGTCCATGCCACGTCGAGTTGTTGCACTTCGCCGGGCAAAAGGAGGGCCGACACGATATTAAGAGGTATCCCATGACTTTTGTCACTTCAGTGTACAAAAGTACCATAAGAGGTTGCATATACAGGGTAGTTATAAATTAACGTGAGGTGTTTGGAGCTCTCTAGCGCGCGAAGTCAAATTTCATGGGCGCATATATTAGAACATGGGATTTTGATTTCTGAAAAAAAAAAAAAAAATAGTTTAACACATTGCCCCCAGTGGAAAATTTGGCGCTGTAACAGTGTATTACTCCGAATGTTGCGAACTAAATTTGAAAAAAAATGCTGCATAAAGCAATTTCGCAAAGAAAAAATGATTGTTCTTTGCAAATGAGGTTTAATATAATCGCCGTAACATTTTCAGTATGGCTCCCAAGGTCGCCCGATCTTAATCCATGTGATTTTTGGTTATGGGGATAGCTGGAAAGTGTTGTGTATCAAAGACATGCTTCTGATATAGCGAGTTTAAAAGATAGTGTTATTTTAAAAGACATAGAAATCAATTCTGATACGTTACGAGTTGCCGCCGAACATGTCGCACATCGTATCCAGTTCTTGCAATTTCACAATGGTGATAATATTGAACTACATTTGTGATAAAAAAAAGTCATTTTAGCAAAAAAAATAGAAGCCAGTAGTATTTAATTCTTCGACAATCAGTGTAATACACTTTTGCAGCGCCAAAATTTCCCCTGGAGATCATTTTTTAAACTATTTTTTTTATTTCAGAAATCGAAATCCCATGGTCTAATATGTGTGCCCATGAAATTTGGCAATGTTTCCCCCAGTACTTCACACGCTAGAGGGCTCAAAACATCTCACGTTAATTTATAACCACCCTGTATTTTTGATAGGTATATTATCTACTTATATTAAAAACTGAGTATCTTTCTTTCTATCTATCTATGTCACGCTTCTTTCTCCTGAACGCCAATGAACTGAAAATCGAACCAGGTACCGATAGATAGGTAATTTTTCAGGCTTCATTAGTTTCAATTTATATAATGATACAATTTTAATTAGCGAAGATATCAATTAATAAGTAGTCAAATTTAAAGCGATTAAGCCTAATAAATGAATAAACTTCCAAGCCATTTATTTCTTACCGTTGCCATTTTGAATTGAAACGTTAATTAAATTATTGAACTATTTAAAATTCCAAGATATTTATTTCTTTCCGTTACGATATTAAATTAAAACGTTAATTAAATTGAACTTTTTAAAATGAAAGAGTGTTATTTTTTTCCATTGTCATTTCGAATACGTGTTATAACAAAGTTCTAACAATTGTTTTTATTCTAATTATTAATGACATATTTTTTCTCTGGAACCATTTTGAAAATGTGTTTTTAAATAAAATTGCAATAGCTGTGTTTAGAAGGGACTTTTTTTGGCTGCGATCCAAATATTAAAAGAACTTTTTCGTTTAGAATTTTGCAATTAATTTTACAGGAAGAAAGCGGTTTGGAAATAATTGTTTTTGGAAAGGAATTTTATTTGTTATTTAGGGAGAGTGCTAAGTATGCGCTATTTGACATCGTCTCTATTTTTGAGGAAGCATGTGCAAATAATTTGATTGATTCTCTGACGCAGGAAAGCTTTTTAGCGAGCCGCTTTTGCGGGGAGTAGTTTATTGAAACTTTCCTCGCTACTGTAAAGGCGAGCCGCCTTGACGGCGAGTAAACTGTTTAAACTTTCCTCATTACTTTAAAGGCGAGCCACCTTTTTGGCGAGTAGTTTTCTCAAACTGCCTTCACTACATTACAGCCCGTGCAACGCCGGGACACGCAGCTAGTTTATATATATGGTGTGAGCATATAAAACTTTCATTTTATCCTTTCATAAAAATTACTTTTGCTTTGTCAAAAAACTCTGAATTTAAAGGTTGTTAAAATTTGTCTGAAGATTGGTAAAAACTAAATTCTAAAAACTTCCAAACATAAATGCAAAAGAGATTGAAAATATGTTCTATTCAGTAAACTATTCTACGTTACTTAAATCTACGGTCTATGTGAAAAAAACAATACTTAAGAGCTCTAGTGGTAGAGCATTGCAGCTTTTCCCCAGGAGAGTAAACTGTTTCTTCATTGAAAAAAAGAATGATCCGTCTAATGCAGAAAGATGTACATTCAATTTTATTCATTCTTGCGCTATGTGGTTGTTCTATCGCATGAGATTAGTTTTTTCTCGGGTTTTATTTGCTAAACATTATGAAAATCTTATATAAGGAAATCAAATATAAAAAAATAAAATTTTTAGTCATGTATCTACGCAGTAGTTTAAATAAAGTAACGTAAAAAGTATTGTATAATGTCTTTCAAATGATAAGATACAATTATACATTGGCAAAAAAAAAAAAATTCATTTGTTCTCAGTCTGCTTAAAACATAACATATGTGGACAATATAAATCTTTTTTGGCGTTGGCAGGTTTTTTGACTAATGATTGGACTCGTAAACTTTCTTCATTTATTAAATACAGATACACTAAAGTCGCAACCACATGCTTTAGTTATGACAATAAAACCCAAAGAAATGTCCTTACTATTACATTTCAAAGAATTAATGGTTTTGATTTGTTGGTGGAAAACATATGTTGACATTTTTTTTTACATTTAGGCTTTACCACATTTATTTTATTCCAAAAAAAAAATCGTATTTCTGAAATCCATTCTAGTACTAATATCGGAGGCATGAATCCAGCGAAAAATTAATAGACTTTCAATTTTATCTTATACATTAATTGAAGCAGAAACCTGATTATATGCGAGTAAAAATTATTTTAATGTTTTAATGGATGATTTTTTAAGCTACGAAAAAAAAAAAAAAGAAATTCATAATACCATATACGTTCAGGTATACTAGCGGAAAAGAGCTTAATGATTAGAAATAGGATTAATATTTTAATGTACACTATCAATCGTATCCTTTAAAGTAATTTTCTTCATACGTCACATTTTATACAAAATACTTAACATACTAATATTACAAAATTTTTTTATTAATAAAACAGTCAACTGTTTTATCAATTGATTAAAAAAATCTTTGCTCTTCAAGTCATTGCAGTTGTTAATAATTTAAATTTTGGAAGAGTGTTTTTTTTTCTTTTTTTGCAATTGCAAGAGAAAGGTGAGATAAATGCTATCCACGCCTTTTGATATTTCTGATACAATGTGTACGTACACAAGGTGTTTCAGTTTAGAGCCAACAGTAAAGAAACATTTATATCACATTTGAGGCAATGTACAAGAAAAACTAAATATGAGGTACCCTAGAAGGTAGTTTCTTTTTTTTAATCACACTCATTTTTGGCATATTTTATTGTGCAGCTTTGTATCAGCAATGTAATTATCCCTGCTCTCTAGAACGAAACACATTCCACTAAAAGTTGAACATTTAAATATTAGTGGCACTTTTTAAATAAATTCTGTTAATATTAAAAAAAAAATGATAATCGCAAAAATAATAATAATAATAAAATTATCATTCTTATACCTTAGGAATGATTTTCAGATAAAGGAAAAAATATGTGATTACGCTATTCCCCCATGCTTTAGAATGGTTACTTTATTCTCAGCTTCAACGTATACGAACCTTAAGTAAAAACAAACGAAATGAAATTCTTAGATAATGGTGATTACGATTTTCTCTTAAAAGCAGAAAAATACGGAATAACCACTGCCCAAAGCTACCGAGTCGGCCCATCATGCCAATTTTACTTCATTCCCTCAGTCATTATTAAGCGGCACCCCATCTGGTCCTACGACGCTAATGGCGTGATTCCCCGTTATTCTATGCCATAAGACAGCTCCTGTAATCATTGACGTCATACGGAAGTTTTCACTTTCTTTTCCTGGCCCTTTAAGACCGGGTTATTTGTGTTTTAATGGCTGGTGAATTGGGCTTTCTAGTTAAATTAGAAATTCATGTTTAAAATTTCTTCATGCTTGAGTAGAAGGAATTGAATAATTTTAATGATGTTTTTATACTTAAAAATATTTTTAAGGATTGAAATAAGTTTTGAGTTGCTTTGATCTGTTACATCATTAGAAAGAAATATTGCAGAAAATACCGTGTGTCGTCTTTTAGCTGGTAGGCGACTATCAATATAAGTATAATTCAATATTTTAACTAATGATAATGAAACAATTACAATAGACTCAAAATTGTGCCATTTCGTTAAAACATTCTCTTGTTCTGAAGATTAAAACAATAGTACTGTTTAAAAAAATGTTGCTTAATGTAACATTATTTTGTATAATTGAGAGCTGCTATTTCATGTTCTATTTTGTCTGCATAATTTATACCAACTTCTAAGAGTCAAAACG
Organism: Uloborus plumipes; assembly: GCA_038373865.1. Classification (NCBI taxonomy): domain Eukaryota; kingdom Metazoa; phylum Arthropoda; class Arachnida; order Araneae; family Uloboridae; genus Uloborus; species Uloborus plumipes. The sequence goes on along the minus strand of JAXGGA010007777.1, from coordinate 41,931 downwards.
GAAAGATTGCAAAGTTAAATTTTAGCATGATGAATTGCGAGAAGTGTGTGGCGTGAGTCTGAGAACATACAATGTATAATCCCACTTTACCTTCAAGCCGTCAAGTCTTTTTGTCTCAAAGGATAGATTACTCGGTTATCACTAGAGAACACCCGAGTTTGGGATTCCCTAGGCAACACAAAGTCGTGCAATATATTGGTTTTCCGACAATTCTACAGATGGTGTCAGTACCACGGCATGCAATCCTCATAGTGGAACATGGAGAAGCAAAAGCTAGAGGGCACGAGAAGTTGGCAAACTGTCAGTTCAAAAGAAGGACTAGACAACGCTTGGTGTTCAAATAGAAAACATATAGTAATTTGACATCTAACAAAAAAGAATTTGTCACTTGCTTATTTGATTTCTATTTCAAATGCAAGTTGCTGTTATCTTCCGAATTCAGGGTAGACAGTTTAAAGCTTATTTTATAATGTTTCAGCATAATCGCTTGCACTATCACTCTGGAATTTAAGCAGAAGATGTAGACATATATTTTTTTTTCATTTGATGTTTATATCATGTGTCAAATATACAAATCGATAGATTTTTTTTTTTAATTCCACTTATTAAAGCGAAAAGTGCAATATGAGTAATAAGCAAATGGCATATAATACTGAAATTCGTAAATGATGCATCCCATTAGAGTAAAAGAACTTTGAATTGCGCATTAGATGATTACCAAATACTCTCTAATTTTAGCTAGGTGACCATGTACTGATAAATATATTAGCTACTGACATTTTTCTTTAGAAGTTACTCTGGTTGGCTTTAGCTGCAGCGCAAAACTAGTTTTGTATAGATCGTGTGTGTGGTTATAAAATTTTGTACTGCAATCTGCAAATAAATAATAAGGGACGTACTTTATAAAATGCGTATCTAGTAATTTTATTGTTTAATAGTTTTCATCTGTTATTTTGGGTTGTACCATAAGTGTTAGTTGCAACCAATATAGTCAACTTCTGCGGGTCATTTGGACCGGCGCATTAAGGGGGGTGACCCAAAGGATTATTAGTTAGCAACTCTCAATTGAACCACAACTTCTACACTCCAATGCACATTGCTATGCTATGTTAGGCAGTTGAATAAAAAGTTGAAGTTGCAGGTGAACTGGGTATTGCGTTGTACGTATTGTTCCGAGTGTAAAACCCCTTATAGCGATAAACTACTAATTACCCCAACAAAGTTTAGTGAAAGTCTGCACAATATATTATCACCACTCGGATCACTGAAAGCATTTAAGGACTTAATTGAACAACATTATAGCTGTCACATCGGTAAAGGGAAAAACGCACTAACTCCTTGTAACAACATACGCAATCTCCCCTAATTTGACAATAATGTGATGCATTGGGGAAAATGTCGAAACATAAGTACTATGTCCAAGTCCGTTATTGGAGACACAACGTCTAAGGTGCCTAGAGTGGCAAAAATCTCAACAGAAACGCAAGATTGGAGACCCACGCCAGTATCTAATAATTACTCCAGATAAAAACGAGTGTCGTTCAGCAATCGCAAGTATAACGCAAAAAGTTACAAACCTGTGAAATTAGTTTCAAAACCGAACCATTTACCGCAAAGAACTTTCATGTTCGATTGGTGGATCGCTTAGACCGTTAACAAATATGGATTCTTCCTAAGTACTAGATCATTAGTAAGAACGTGCATTGTGATCTATCAGATGCTGCCCTTGAACATATTATACCAAACCTTCAGCAAGGTTCGGTTATTAAGCTTCTGTGCAACTGCAAGATTATGCTAACACCACGTTTTCGTTTGTAAGGAAAAACAATTCCACAAATAAATTGTTGCAAGTCAGAGGGTTTGCGATGTTTTCGACCAATGCGGTGCAAACTTCTGTAACCTTCAGAATTTTTCGATAAAACTTCGGTGGGCTCCCTTTGTGGACGGTGGATACTTTACTAAATAAAATACATTACTTTATCTTTGATTCATGCTTACTTTTGTGTTTCTGTTCTGTCCGGTACTTATGGAACAACCCAATATAAGATGGTATAGTAGGCCCTGAATTTGATTGAAATATTAGAAAACATGATAGGAAACTTTGAAAAGTGTCTGCAGGTCCATCATAGGAAGAATTGTTCACTAAATGTTTGATGTGGGTTCATTCAGTTTAATCCAGCTTAATGTCTGATTATATATATCTACACTTGTATTGTATGTCGTAACTTGTCTCTTGATTCGAGTCTTGTGGTAATTGAGCAAGACATAAAACATTAGCATAATAGTTTGATTCTTAATTAAAGCCATTTTTGCAAATGCCTCTTAATTAATAAATTTATAATGAATAATGTTCCAGTTGTGGTTGTGTTAAACAAGCTATTCTGTCCTGGGAAATCAACAGCAAAACTTAATACGAATTACCAGGAGGTCTTTTATTGGATGAGTTTATAAAACTGCCTCTTAATTAATAAATTTATAATGAATACTGATCCAGTCATGGATGTGTTAAGAAAGCTGTTTTGTCCTGGGAAATCAACAGCAAAACTTTTAAGACAAATCACCTGAACAAGATGTCTTTTATCGGATGAGTTTATAAGAAAGCAGAAATAGAACTAGAGTTTAAAAAAGGGAAATAATAATGTGTCAGTGACAGTTCTGAATGGAAATATGACAAAGACAAATGAGTGTGAATGTGATGAGACATATGAAATAATTCACCTGGGAAAAGTTGGAGTAAACCTTCCTAATGGATTATGCTGCCACCAAATATGTCAGCATTTTCTAAACAGCGAAATTACAAATAGTCTAGTTTTTAACTGAAATGCACAGTAAAATAATGGTTTATATTCAGGGTAATGCTGTTATTAATGTATGACATTCTAATGACGCTGAATAACTAAACTTCTTCAGCATAAACTAAAGCATGGAAAATTAAGTCCAAATTCTGTGGAAACTCTTTTAGAATATTGGACCGCTAGTCCAGGCTAGTGTCCATTGAAATGTCATCGAACCTAAAATTTTTACATATATGACATTTTTTGGCGGTTTCTATATGAATTCGACCTGCTGATTCCGAATCCGTTGAGTGCCAGACGCTAAACCTTGAGCATTTTTGTCAAAACGGCGAAATCCAATATGGCTGCTGTAAAAGGTATGAACAAATTAATGGAAACGTACGTGCAATGAAACATTTTATACACTTAAAAATGATTGTACTCTTTAGTCAAAATATAATTATATTGAAAATTTATATTTATGAAAAGTATACGAATAAAAAAATTATCAAAATGGTAAAATTCAAGATATCAGCCTGAAAAGTTGTAAGGTTTGTTTTCAGGTATTAATCATTTTTTAAACCGTAATTTACATGAAAGTAGAATGTTTTAACAAAGATAAATGTTTAAAATGATATGCAGGGAGCATAAAAATGTGATTTAGCCTAAAAATAACACTTTAAAAATATTTAGAAACATTCCAGACTTAAGTTTCGGGATTTTGCCGGTTTAAACCAATTTCCTGCAAGAAACAAGTTTCTTTCGCGAAAAAGTTTCCCATATTGATACAAGTTGCATGAATGCGAACTTCTCACTGGTGTGAAACGTATTTTTAACTACCAGTTGGAAGGTATATCCAACGTGTTTGTTTAGTGTTTCGTCTTCAGCTGGATTATAGATTGTTCAGATTGACATCACCCAAGTAAGGGTATGTGCAATCTCTCGATATTGTAGTTTTGGATGAATTTCAAACAAATTAGCGACTCAGCTATTTGCTTGAAATTTCTGCCTTAGCTGTAGCCATATTTGTTAAACTGCTCCAGGAGCTTTCCTAGTAAGCCAGAAAGGTGCCAAACTGCTACCATCAACCTATCTCAAAGTTTTTTGCAAGTTTCCGATTTATTGCTGTAAAGTGACTAACTTTTGTTTGGAAGAGTTATAAATTCCTTAGCTAGGTTTTTGACTTAGCAGGAAACTTACCTGATTTCTTCCAGGTATGTTACTGGCAGAAGTTAAGCCCATAACTGCCCATTATTTTTCATGAGTGTTTCGCTTTGTTTTTAGTGAAACTTTGAAGAGAGAAATTGGCTTAAAACATATCAGACAAATAAAAATAATATTTTCCGGAAAGAAGAGAATCGTATGAGAAACACCACTACAAAAAATTATTTTTTCCTAATGAAAAAGCGAGAACATTCTTAGGGCTAATGAGGTATATTCGATAGATGTTTTGTGATAACTTTAGAAGCGTCTGCGAATCGACCGAACAAAACATTGTTACTAAACTAAAAGGGAGAAAAAAGTCTTGAGACTTATCTGGAAGATTCATTAAATATTTTGCAGTAATTTTAAAAATACCTGTGAGACAGCAGAACAAGATATTTTTACTACTTAACTAAAAACATTTGCAAAGTTTTCTATTTTGATGCTTTATTTTAACAGAAAGCCTTTTTTCATTTTACTACTTCAAATGATAGTACAAATGACTATACTTACCATCTCTACAAAAATGTGTTTAGTTTTTCTTCCTTTCTTGATGTGATATAGACTTAAACGTAAAGTATTGATAGGGCTTAAAATGCAGAGGACTCGGGTAAAATTGGCAAGACACAGATGCATACATGTGACAAAACGTGTCCTCAAGGATGCCACTAAGCATTAAGAAGGTTAAAACAATGCTTACGTTCACCGCAAAGACTAAAATCTGTGATTCAAATCATACGCCAGACATAAGAATGGTATATGGTTTAATGGAATCATCAAAGGAAAGCTTCCTTGCAGAAATTATTTAGTCATGAACTGGCTCCTCTTCCTACTGCTTTATTTGATGATGAGTGAAATATGAGAGGTCCAAATAAATCTGCACAAGAGTCAAAACTAAAGGCAGTTTTCAGGGTAGGCGGTAAGAGTAGTCCAGAAATTATCATTCTTGGTGAATGTGCAACATTGTGGGTAGTACCTATACTCGCAAAGCTACCTGCTTGAGTAATTGTATTGATGGTGCAGAAAACCTTATTAAGCATGAAATACAAACCATTCTTGCGGTGCACAATCTGTTTAAGATATACGATAAATTTAGTACTACGTCACAACGTCGAGCCACAATTGTGTTTTTCAACTTGAAGAAAAATCACCACTTTCTAAAAGAGATATCTTACTGAAAATAGTACCAAATATGACGCAAGTAATTAAGTTTGTTGTGAGCCGACTGTGTTCGATCCCCAGGTCAATGTGTAATTGTTACTGGTACCGATTCTTTTCCGATTAGATTGGTGTTGGAATTCAACAAGCTTTTGTTTCTCATTAAGAAGAAAAGCTGATGTGATTATGACTCACTATTTAGCTAAAGTCAGTAGTATTCCAAAAGAATTTAGAAACCTTCCAAATTAAAGTAAGTCACTTTACGGCAAGAAATTGTAAACTTCCCAAAAACTCTTAGATAGGTTGATAGTAACAGTTCAGCACTTTTCTGGCTTACAAGGAAAGCTCCTGGAGCAGTTTAATAAATATGGCCAGTGCTAAGGCAAAAATTTGCAAGCAAATAGCTAAGTCGCTTATCTGTTTTGCAATTCATTCAAACCAAAAAAATATCGAGAGATTGCACATACCCTTACTTGGGTGAAGTCAATCTGGACAATCCATTATCGAGCTGAAGACAAAACACTAAACAAACGGATTGGATATACCTTCCAACTGGTAGCTAAAAATATCTTTCACACCCGTGAGAAGTTCGCATTCATAACTTGTATCAATATGGGAAACTTTTTCGCAAAAGAAACTTGTTTCTTGCAGGAAATTAGTTTAAACCAGCAAAATCCCGAAACTTAAGTTTGGAATGTTTCTAAATATTTTTACAGTGTTATTTTTTGGCTAAATCACATTTTTTATGCTCCCTGCATATCATTTTAAACATTTATCTTTGTTAAAACATTCTATTTTCATGTAAATTACGGTTTAAAAAATGATTAATACCTGAAAACAAACCTTACAACTTTTCAGGCTGATATCTTGAATTTTACCATTTTGATAATTTTTTTATTCGTATACTTTTCATAAATATAAATTTTCAACAGAATTATATTTTGACTAAAGAGTACAATCATTTTTAAGTGTATAAAATGTTTCATTGCACGCACGATTGCATTAATTTGCTTCGTACCTTTTACAGCAGCCATATTGGATTTCGCCATTTTGACAAAAATGCTCAAGGTTTAGCGTCTGGCACTCAACGGATTCGGAATCAGCAGGTCAAATTCATATAGAAACCGCCAAAAAATGTCATATATGTAAAAATTTTAGGTATATGGCCTTCTAGCCTGGACTACGCTTGGTAAGCCGAAATCGATGATCGTCTCTCTACGCCTCCAACAGGTGCTAATACGAGGGGAATATTTACTAAATTGGTGACGAAACAATAAAGTTTTTTTTACAGTAAATATATGTGATGTTCATCTGTTCTTGCGATGCCGTGGATGGATATTAAAGACCTTGTTTACACGTCTCTACTACCGAAATCGGTAAAAAAATTCAAGGACAGCATCCATTCGGCAATGATAACGAATCAGACGTCACCTGGACGTCGCAAACGGAAAAAAAAGACGCCTTTTCCTGTTTCGTCGCCATTTTGAAAATAATGCACTCGTATTAGCACCAGGTTAGTACAATGTCAATTTTGGATTAGTTGATTATTGCTGCCATATATATCTCTTCGTTGTATGTATGCAATACCTTTGGACACATAGCGTTTTGATGACAAAAGAACCATTTATAGTAACCCTGAATTAAAAGCCACTAGATATCCTACTTCAAAAAAAAAAAAAAAACATTATTTTACTGAAAGAAAAATACTGAACTGTTTTACCTTTAACTGAAAAATGAAAAAAAAAAAAAAAAACTTAAAATCTTATTAAAAAATAATCTTTACACACATAACAATAATGCTGTAAAAATAAATGTATCCACTTAAAAATAAGCCTTATTGTTACCTCTTTAAAATTGAAAAAGTTACACAAAGTAATTATTGTTTTAAATTTGCTTAATTTAATGTTTGGCCACCTAATTTTAAGTAGCACAGATAAATGTTGACATTTTCCAATTATTGCCGATCCATCTACCTATTTATCAAATAATGTCATAAAGATAATTAACATCGGAAGCAAACATAATTATTATGACTTAATTTCATTGTTTGAATGAAGTTTCCTCACGTAGTCGCATTTTAATGAGATTTCCAGCAAAATCACTCTCATTTTAGATTGAAGTATTCTTCAAATTAAAAAGACATATTGCTGCAAATCTTTTAAACAAATAATGAGTGTGCTTAGAGTTAAAGAATTTAAAGCTGTATTTTTTTTCTTGCAAAAGGCTAAAAGAAAGTTTTAATTACATAATTCAATAAAATGTATGAAATCATTTTATATATATTTCATTGAACTAAAAATGGATGGCTTTCCCAAGATCCTTTAAATTTTCATTTTATTCAGTGTCAACTAAGTATTTAAATTTAGTCAATAGTGAGTGGGATATGAAGTTAAATGAACATGCTTTCTACACAGTAAAAAATTAATGTTGTTTTTACAGTATACTTCGGTGCTAAGCCAAAAGTGGTATCTGCACTTTTTAACAAAATTGAGTTATCGCCACCAGGTAGCTCCTTGTGACGTATTTTACCTAAATACAAAGTTTTATGGTCATTTGAGAACGCGAAATATTTTTAAAAAAATTCTGAAAAAGTATCATCTAAATCAAATACATGGTGGAGCAAAACTTTAAAGGGTAATATCTCAGTTTGAGCTCGACTGCAGATACCACTTTTGCGCTTAGTAAGGCAGTATAATACAGCTAATTTTATAGTAATAAACTGTAAAATTTGCTAATTTTAAAGTAATAAACTGGAAAATTTGCTAATTTTAAAGTAATAAACTGTCAAATTACTATTTTTACAGTAATATGCTGTAAAACCGCTAATTTTTCAGTAATAAACTGTAAAATTGCCAATTGTACAGTTTATTACCGTGAGTTTTACAGTTTTAAACTGGAACCTCTGCTTCCAGTATTATACCGTTGTTTTTATAGTATAATACAGATAATTTTTACTTCAATAAACTAGTAAAATTTCTTTACAGTAAGAAACTAAATTGCTAGTTTTATTAGCCTACTTTCCCGTTAAAAATAAAAGAGACGAAAAAAGCATTAAAATTGGCTTAATGCATCTAAAAAATGTCGCCAAGTCCAAAAAATATCGCCAAGTTCAAAAAATATCGCCAAGTCCAAAAAATATCGCCAAGTAAAAAAAAGTCAAAAAGAAACAAAAAAATGAAATAAATATCGAAAAATTAAAAATTTGAAAGTAGGGTATTGAGATGGGGAATTTGTGTGTCGGTCGGTCTGTCGGTCTGTCGGTCTGTCTGTCTGTCCCCCCCTAATAACTTTTGAATGAACATTCCGATTTGGACAAACTTTTTTTTGTTGGAAAGATCTCGGCGAGTACAGCTCATTCCCATATTTGATTTTTCGATTTGAACAATTTTTGGTTCAACTTTGAGCCGTTCAAACAACCGGTCCCGCGATACTAACTTTTGAATGAACAGTCCGATTTGAACAAACTTTTTTTTGTTCGAAAGGTCTTTTCAAGGATACTTCATTCCCGTATCTACATTTTCGATTTGAACAATTTTTCGTTCAACATTGAACCGTTCAAGCAACCTTTCCCCACCTAATAACTTTTAAGTGAACCGCCAAGCCCAAAAAATATCGCCAAGCCTAAAAAATATCGCCAAGCCCAAAAAATATCGCCAAGTCCAAAAAATATCACCAAGCCCAAAAAATATCGCCAAGTCCAAAAAATATCGCCAAGCCCAAAAAATATCGCCAAGTCCAAAAAATATCGCCAAGTCCAAAAAATATCGCCAAGCCCAAAAAATATCGCCAAGCCCAAAAAATATCGCCAAGTCCAAAAAATATCGCCAAGCCCAAAAAATATCGCCAAGCCCAAAAAATATCGCCAAGCCCAAAAAATATCGCCAAGCCCAAAAAATATCGCCAAGCCCAAAAAATATCGCCAAGCCCAAAAAATATCGCCAAGTCCAAAAAATATCGCCAAGCCCAAAAAATATCGCCAAGTTAAAAAAAAGCCAAAAAGAAATAAAAAGGTAAAATGAATATCGAAAAAATAAAAATTTGAAAGTAGGGTATTGAGATGGAGAATTTGTGTGTCGGTCTGTCGGTCGGTCGGTCGGTCTGTCTGTCCCCCCCTAATAATTTTTGATTGAACATTCCGATTTGAACAAATTTTTTTTTTGTTGGAAAGATCTCGGCGAGTACAGCTCATTCCCATATTTGATTTTTCGATTTGAACAATTTTTGGTTCAACTTTGAACCGTTCAAACAACCTGCCTCGCGATACTAACTTTTTAATGAACAGTCCGATTTGAACAAACTTTTTTTTGTTCGAAAGATCTTATCAAGGATACTTCATTCCCGTATTTACATTTCCGATTTGAACAATTTTTCGTTCAACATTGAACAGTTCAAGCAACCTTTCCCCACCTAATAACTTTTAAGTCAACCGTCCGAATTGAATAAACTTTTTTTTGTTCGAAAGATCTTATCAAGAATACTTCATTCCCGTTTTTAAATTTCCGATTTGAACAATTTTTCGTTCAACATTGAACCGTTCAAACAAGCTCTCACACCTAATAACTTTTGAATGAACAGTCCGATTTAAACAAACTTTTTTTTGTTCAAAAGATCTCGGCAAGGATGCTTCATTACCGTATTTAAATTTTCAATTTGAACATTTTTTTCGTTCAACATTGAACCGTTCAAACAACCTTTCCCCACCTAATAACTTTTTCGTGAACCGTCCGAATTGAATAAACTTTTTTTTGTTCGAAAGATTTTGGAGAGGTTCATTCCTATATTTCACTTTTCAATTTGAACCATTTTTCGTTCAATGATGAACCGTTCAGAAAAAATGTTAACATGAGCGCCTACGGAGAAATTTAAATTGAATGTTGATTCTGAACTTCAAGGCGGATTTCCTTCAAACTAACTTTGCAAGAAAATGGTTTTGTTAAATAATGTATTGTAAAGTACTTTTCTGAATAATCTTCTGTGAGGACTCTGATTCCTTTTCCGACAACGCAAACATGGCGGAAATGCAGGCTCAGAAAAAAGGACTGACTTGTCAGACGATTTTTTGTTTATTTATTTATTTGTTTTGTTTAATTTATAACTATTGTTTTTTTTTTTTTTTGGCAGACGATTTTTTTTGTTAACAAAAATTTTTCATTCACGAGAGCATTTTATTCTTTATTTATATTTATTAACTGGCAACGGATTAAAAATGAAATTCGAGACATTTTATAACGATTTTTTTTCTTTCTTTGATTAAATGTGTTTTGATGTTCTTTGTTCTTTTATTTATTTTTTTTTTCTTTTGAAAACGGTTGTGGAATTTTTCTACGGAAGAACTATGACAGTTACGTTCTTTAAATGGTGCGACAAAACTTTATTTACTCGTTTATTTACTTTTTACGTGTCTATTTCATCTGATGCGAGGGGTATATTTTGCTTTTAGAAATCAGCTTTAAGTGCTATAAAGGTATGTTTGACATAATTTTCAGTTTCAGATAATTAATAGAATATTGATCAGATGCTAGAATGCCGATATCGATGTACGGGAAAGTAGGCTCGTTTAGTTCTTGACAGAACTTCTTGTTTTACAGTTTGCTATTGTGCGTTTTAGTTTTAAATTGGAAACTCGGCTGAAAGTATTATACTGTAAAAACAACAGTTCATTTTCAAGGTATTCCCATTTCAAGGGTGCCATAGGGAGCCAAGCAGGGACGACATTTCAAGTTTTACCAAGGGGGGGGGGCAAAGGATCCAAAAACAATACATTTATATCGGAAAACATTAAAAAACACGCCCACTTATATGTAAATACATTGATTTCGCAAAGCCAGGGGGGCAATTGACCCCCCCTGCCCCCCTAAATGACGGGCCTGGAGCCAAGTGCCAACCTTCAGGGGGTGCCACTGGTGCTACAACGTTTCACTCTTAAAGGTGCCTTGTGGTACCTGTGGTTTGAACAGTGTACCACAATGCGATATACCATACGAGGATTGGAATGATGTACAAAACTCAAAGGTTTCAGAGCGTTTCTGCCGTGCTAAGCACAAAAGTCGTATCTGCACTTTCGTAGCCTACGTGGAATGGCGCTCCGCTTTATACCAGCCTGTAATTTTCGACCTATTTCTAAAGCTAAAAGGGGATGAAAAAATTAGTACTGCTAACGCGCCATCTGTCGGCTCAAAGCGCATTTAAAAGTAAATTATTTTAAAAAGTTATATTAATTTAATACCGTTTTTAAAATTTTTAACTTTATTTTTTAAAAAGAATTATGAATTTAAATTAAAAAAATTGTAAAAATATTTTATTCAGAGAAATAAAAAAAAAAAATAAACGAAAATTAAAGAATAATGAAAATGAAAAAATAAATAAATAAATAAATAAAGATTTAAAAAATCATTAATTTTTAACTCTGAAATATGGGGGGGGGGCACTAACGATGGATCCTTTACTTTTGAAAGTGAGAGAGCAGTCATCCTCTTTATCCCCTGTACGAGCAGCCTATGCTTCGAATGCCCCCCCCCCCCAAAAAAAAGCCCGAGACCCCACCAGAAAGTGAAAGAGAAAATCTTTAAAGCTTTTCCCCGTAGCAGTTTAGGGGACGGCATTATTTCAACTTGGCCCACCCGCCATCCCTCAAGCACCTCCGTAAACGAGACTCCCTCAAAATGATATAAAAAATGAACAAACAAATAAAACTAATATTAGCTTGCCTAAAAAATAGCAACAACGCAATCAGCGCCAGGAACACTCCTCCCCCCCGTTAGTACACCCCGTTAGTCCCACACTGAAATGAGTTCTTTCAAGGCCAAACATTTTTGTATCGGGGCACACTATACAAGTAGGTGAATGAGGAGCAAAGTGAAATAGAGGGGCAAAGTGAAATGGAGAAATATTTTCAGTTTGCAGCGCCACGTTTCAAGCAATATTTTAACTAAGTTCCTGAACATTTTGCTGATTCCTGTCAAGAACTAAATACTTCTGGAGATAGACGAAAAAACTATACAAGTGGTTTTTAGAATTTGATTCACTTATTGTAATATTCGGAGGTTTCGAAAAATATTTATTGTCATTAAAATTCTTGTATTTATCGTTTTAAGTGCTAATTAGGATCTACTAATATCTAGTGTAGTACTTATTTAGTTCATGTTAAGCATTTTTTGAATTTAAATGCTCAATGCAATTCGTCAAGATGTTCGCTGGGCAAAGTGGATGATGCAAAGTGAAATAGCTCATTTTGTTTACTTATTCATTTATGTTTTTTTTTTCACACTCATTGTTTTACATTACTCTATTATTTGATTGATAAATATTTCATTCACATAAGATGTGTGAAAGTAAACATTATAAAATAACAAAAAATATATCGCTGTGGAAAATGACAAAATTTTATTCTCAAGAATAAATAAATAAAAAAAGTATGGTTAAAGCAAAATTCGGTATCACTAAAAATTTTTTGCATTAGAACTGCTTACTCTGCCAATTGAAAAAATTGACCCTGGATAAATATGATATTCTACATATAAATTATTATAATATACGCATGCATACAAATAATTGAAAAAGGGTTTTATAAAGTTATTATTATTATTATTATTATTATTTTGTTAAAAGTATTTTCAACTTGCCATCGCTTTTGCTGGGATCGGCCATCCTTGCAAAAGCGATTGTCCCCTCCCTCTCCCGAAAGAGAAGCCCTTGAAAACAATCGCGCTAAAAATTGCTATGTTGCAGTCCGCGGTATGATTCCTCGCCCACCTCTCTAATGGTGGGATCTCTGGCTTTTCTGATAAAATAAGTCCAACTGAATTTTTCCGTTTTCTTTCGCTTTTCCTCCCCATCTATAGGACGGTTTTGACCTTTTTTTCTAAATCCCCCTCCCTTTTGTAGCGAGGTAGGCTCATTTTGCTCTAGCCGGGGGGGGGGGAGCGTTTTCATCATTTAAGGGCGGACGCCATCACTTTTGGGTGCGACCACTGGGTCTTTTGGTAGTAAAATGTCTCTTTTTCCGAATTTAAAGTAACTCTCTCAAGGTCATACATGTTGTTGTCAGATTCATACTAAAAACACTAAGTTATGTTTTTCAGACAAAAATATATGTGTTTGTGAAAAAATTTCTGAAATCGTACAATTTTTATACACAACACAACATCTTTCTGTATTGATAAAGGCGTTTCTTGTAGCTCCAAATCAGATGTAAGCGATACATACTTCTTTTGCAAATTCGCACTTTAAAAACATTTTTAAAATCTGTCTTACACAAAAATGAATGTTTTACTACAGTTAATCGATTTATCAATATCTTTTTTTACAGTTCGTATGGTTTTTTGTCGCTTTTCGATGTAATATGAATTGAGTATATAGCCCCCTTTCACTTTTGAAAAAATTTGCTTTGTATCCATAATTTTAAAATTTTCTTACTTCTCTGTTTTAGAGAAAAAATAGAATTGAAATTATCTGAAAGTGCCTTTAAAAAAGTAAAAATATTTTTAGTGAAAAGTGAAATGAGATTTCACGAATATACACGTCATCAATCAGCAATCAGTTTTTCTAAATCAGCAATTCACAACTAGTGGTCCAGTAAACCGCTGCCGGTCAGCACAAAAATTGACCGGTATCCATTATTTTTGCTAGTCCAAGCTTGAAAAAAATTCCTTACTCAGGTTTTTTTAAAGGTAAATTAAAAAAATAATACTGATAATATCATGGGGACATCTTTTATGTAAATTTTGTATTCCATTTTTGTGACTTTCAATAAAATTTCAGCAATGTTTTTTGTGTTTTTATAACTTTTGCAATAATTACTAATTTATTACGGAGTCCGTTAAAACTCACCGCCACGGCGACTCGCTGCGGCCAGCGACCTCTACACACAGTTGCCAAAACAATACTTCCAATGAATGCCATCTCTCGAGGAGAGTGGAAACTAATCCGCTCGTGCTTTTCAACCATTATAATTTCTAAACTAAAATAATAACTCCTTACATATAGTGCAATGTTAGTTAGCCTGAAGCCTTCCTGATAAAATGGGCTGTTCAACACAAAAAGAATTTTTAATTCGAACCAGTATTTCCTGAGAATAGTTGTATACGGTTGCTATGAACAGTACTCTACTTTTTTGAAAACTGAGTATCTTTCTATGTATCTATGTCCTGTTTCTTTCTCCTGAATGCCAATGAGCTGAACGTCGAACCAGGTACCGATCGATCGTAATTTTTCAGGCATAATTAGTTTTAATTAACATAAGGTTTGATAAAGAAATTCGGAAGAAATTTTAAAAAATCTTCAAATTCGCTCTTCTCGAGACATGGCGTTTGTTAAAAGTATTGTTTTGGCAACTGTCACTGTGTGTAGAGGGCGCTGGCCATAGCGAGCCGCCGTGGCGGCGAGTTTGTTGCTTTGCCGAAAGCGGATGTGTCACTTGACATCGCTTTCATTTCTAAGGTAGCCCGTGCAACGCCAAGGCACGCAGCTTGTTTTAATAATAATCTTAATGAGAATTTTGAATGATAAGGCTTCTCTGAAATTGATATGAAATTCATTCCGATTCATTCGATGGTATTTTTATCTTTATCTAATACCAACAATATTGATAACGGGGCCAACGGGCAAAGCACATAAGATTTTTATCCCGAGCAACTTGCACTCTTTTTAAATTAAGTGCCACACTTTTTTTTTCTTAATTTATTCATGAGATTAAAATTTTGTCATTTTCAACAGCGATATGTTTCTTGTTATTTTATAATGTTTACTTTCACACATCTTATGTGAATGAAATATTTATCAATCAAATAATAGAGTAATGTAAAACAATGAGTGTGAAAAAAAAACATAAATGAATAAGTAAACAAAATGAGCTATTTCACTTTGCATCATCCACTTTGCCCAGCGAACATCTTGACGAATTGCATTGAGCATTTAAATTCAAAAAATGCTTAACATGAACTAAATAAGTACTACACTAGATATTAGTAGATCCTAATTAGCACTTAAAACGATAATTACAAGAATTTTAATGACAATAAATATTTTTCGAAACCTCCGAATATTACAATAAGTGAATCAAATTCTAAAAACCACTTGTATAGTTTTTTCGTCTATCTCCAGAAGTATTTAGTTCTTGACAGGAATCAGCAAAATGTTCAGGAACTTAGTTAAAATATTGCTTGAAACGTGGCGCTGCAAACTGAAAATATTTCTCCATTTCACTTTGCCCCTCTATTTCACTTTGCTCCTCATTCACCTACTTGTATAGTGTGCCCCGATACAAAAATGTTTGGCCTTGAAAGAACTCATTTCAGTGTGGGACTAACGGGGTGTACTAACGGGGGGGAGGAGTGTTCCTGGCGCTGATTGCGTTGTTGCTATTTTTTAGGCAAGCTAATATTAGTTTTATTTGTTTGTTCATTTTTTATATCATTTTGAGGGAGTCTCGTTTACGGAGGTGCTTGAGGGATGGCGGATGGGCCAAGTTGAAATAATGCCGTCCCCTAAACTGTTACGGGGAAAAGCTTTAAAGATTTTCTCTTTCACTTTCTGGTGGGGTCTCGGGCTTTTTTTTTGGGGGGGGGGGGCATTCGAAGCATAGGCGGCTCGTACAGGGGATAAAGAGGATGACTGCTCTCTCACTTTCAAAAGTAAAGGATCCATCGTTAGTGCCCCCCCCCCCCCATATTTCAGAGTTAAAAATTAATGATTTTTTAAATCTTTATTTATTTATTTATTTATCTTTTCATTTTCATTATTCTTTAATTTTCGTTTATTTATTTATTTTTTTTTTATTTCTCTGAATAAAATATTTTTACAATTTTTTAAATTTAAATTCATAATTCTTTTTAAAAAATAAAGTTAAAAATATTAAAAACGGAATTAAATTAATATAACTTTTTAAAAATAACTTACTTTTTTTAAAAAAATCATGGGGTGAAAGTGCATAAGACTTGTTTGCTGCTGCACTCATGTATATGTATGGGAAAATAATATTTTTTTGTGATGCATTATTAGTTTTTAAAACATTTTTATTGCGTCCTAAAGTTTTAAAATGCATTTAGCAAAACGCAGAAACAACTAAGTGGCAGCTGATAACTTCACATAGGATTGAAAATCCTAGAAAAAATGTTGTTTTTAAAAAAAGATATATTTTTTTGCTTTTTCAAAAGTAACTTGTTCATTTTTTAATCTGAAGCGCAATTACTGACAGAGTCGTGTTCATCTAGCGTTAATTTAATTTCCAAGCAAAAAAATTTCTTTTCAGTAGCTTTTGGAGATCAACCTGAGTTGTCACAATGCTAGTGAATTGAAATTTTGAAAAAAAATGCCCATAATTTTTGAAAAATCTACCAAGTCTGACACTCAAAATCCCGTAGGGTTTCATTATAAAAGCGCTTTGTTTGGTACTGCTAACGCGACATCTGGCGGCGAAATTTCTTGCCCCTGTCCCTCGCTTTTTGAGGGAAAATTACAGGCTGGTGTAAAGCGGAGCGCGATCTTCGTAGGCTACGGCACTTTTTAACAAAATTGAGTTATCACCACCAGGTGGCTCTTTGTGACGTATTTTACCTAAATACAAACTTATACTGTCATTTGAGAACGGGAAATATTTTTTAAAAATTTTTGAAAAAGTTTCATCTGAATCAAATACATGGTGGCGCAAAACTTTAAAGGGTGATATCTCAGTTTGAGCTCGACTGTAGATACGACATTTGCGCTTAGCACGGCAGGTTTGCTGAGCCGTGCTTGTTCGGAATCAAGAACTGTTTTATTATTCATGAATGTGATTTCGTTTTGAATTAAAATATTGTTATTTGTCCTCTAATTTCACTTATGTTTTTACATTTTAGCAAGATAGTACCGCGAACCCCTTGGCATGAGTTAGAGGATCCCCTGGGTCCAGGGACTACTTTTTGGGAAATTGCTGTATAGTATTCAGTTTCATACACGTGTCAAGGAGGAAGACTTACTTTAATAGAAAAAAAACCTATTTTTACGTAAAAATGTATATGTTTTAAAGAATTTAGAGAAATCACCCCATAGTAATTTTTGATTCATACTCAATTATAGCCTCTAAGTGGCTAAAAATGTATTCCGTCTTTTTATTTATATATATATTTTTTTTTAGTGT
Source organism: Uloborus plumipes (assembly GCA_038373865.1). NCBI lineage: Eukaryota > Metazoa > Arthropoda > Arachnida > Araneae > Uloboridae > Uloborus > Uloborus plumipes. Next base: position 24,681 of record JAXGGA010007777.1, on the reverse strand, counting down.
TAAACCATATTAAATTGTTAATGACATTGTAAAAGTAAAGTTTTAAATTTTGCTTCTAGGTTTCACTGTTGTCTTACATGCTCAAATTTGCTTTAATTTTAACACAGCCCGAATACAAAAATCGAATTAAACATCAACATTCGTACTAGAGAATTTTAAAACACCAGCACATAATATTGTTTCGGTATTGGTGCAGAGTTTTAAATGCTACTCATGATAAAAGTCATTTTGCTCACAAATAATTAATCTCTACCCTTTGTGAAAGCCAGAAACGCATTTATCTCTGACTTTTATGAGGATTTATCGCTGTACAGAGGAAAATTTATTGAAAGCACAAAATGTAGTATTGATTTTCTCCACTTCAATATTAATCAGTTTTCATAAAATATGTTGTTCTCCTTTGTTTTCTGTAAGCGTGGAAAGTACGGTCCTGTGCAATGTTGTTGTTCCTCATTTATTATTAAAATTGTTTCCAAAGTGTCCAATTAAGATTCATGAAGGACAGATGTCTCTTTTATACATTTATTTCAAAATTAACATCCCGTGAGTATATTTTAAATGCTTTTAAAGGTACTATTTTAGATTGCTTGATTCTGTTTGATATGGATTACGGCCTGAGTTTCATCAAATTACATTAGAGAACACTTACAAATAAATGTATATTCTCCACTACACGTACTGCTTCAAGATCACATGATGACCCATCTCCAAACAGAAGCTTTGTAGTTGCGCTACTCAGCATCGTTATTTTTTTTTTTTTTTCAGAAAGAAAAGAAAAATTTCTTTTTCCCAATTTCTACTGTCCCCAAACATAATCTCAAAAAATAGTCAACAATACAAAACGTATCGCTTTTCTTTTTTTGTTATCACTTGACACGTGTTTCATTCCTTATCTTCGATAATTTAGTGGTAACCATTAACTATTATTATAGTTTTATCCATATACGTTCATGTAACTTGTACGGAACATTTTTCGCAAAAAGCTATAAATACCATTATATTTTCATTAAAATTCGACAGCATAATAGACTGTCACGTGAGAATTAAAGAAAAAAAACACTTGCTTCACGTTGTTTTCTAGGAAACAGCAGTTTACTTTATTACAATGACATAAATACATAAAAACAACTGTTTTATGCTGTTTCGTAGGAAGCAATTGTATATTTTACTTTAAGTATTTTCTGTGTGTTGGACTATGGCATGGGGCATAATAACCAATTGCGTCTGATTTCAGTATTGCTGCTTTTAATCTCTCTTCACTGCACAAATAAGTATATTTTAGCGCAGTGTCCATATTACCATGCATTAGAGTTACTTAGCGGTATCTCGAAGACAAATGATGAATAAGTTGCTAATGTTGAAGGATTTTATTAATTTCTCTGAAAGTAGTCACTTGTACATTTATTCTGCGAAATATTCGTTATGTTTCATACCCCCATATAGCATATAAATGGAACTTAAAACATAAGAAAAGAAGCTCCACTTCTCCCCAAACTTCTGGAATTTCGAAAGGTATCTTTCTGGTGGACCTCTGAAATAAAAGATTCTAGAACCGTATTGATAAGATTAATAAATTCGCGAACTTACTAGGCAATCAATTGAAAAATTGACAGGGATCAAAACATTTGTTTCCATCATCAATGTCAATAGTGATTTCAAGTTTTGTAAACTATAAATACAGTATGTATGATGCAATTTTAATTTTCTGGCTGTTTTTCTGAAATAATGTCCAGCCACGTACAGTTACAGGCGTTCACATCAATAGATAATAAGCGGGAGGTGGAAGACAAAACTGTTTATTAAAGCCTAAAAAAACCTTTAAGTTTTTAAACAGGAAAGCGTTAAGGCGTCCAATATCTGCTTGCATTTAATTTGGAGGAAAACAAATCAAACATAATGCATTATAAAAATTTGCTTAAATATAACGCTTCTTCATATATATTTTTTGTGTCTAACATAAAACCAAAATAAATTATTTAGCAGTTGTGAAGTACTTTATGGCACAGCTTGAACAAAGTATTTTTGCAAGCATAGGGATTAATTATTATTTTCTCAGATCTATACTGTGTCTTGAAGCTATGTATATGTAGAAACTATAAAGCTAAACCATTGCTATAAAACTGACTTCCAGGGACATAATCAAGATTCTTATGTCCTCACTAAGTTAAGAAATATACTTTGATAAATCACCTAAGCACATTAGAAATCTGCGATGTGAAACTCAATCATGAAGAATTGTCTGAAGACCGATAGGAAATAAATTGCTCTCTAAACTGCAGTAACGCGCTTAATTATAGAGAATATGTAAAATATTAATAGGAGCTAAATACAAAAATGCCTTTAGATATGTATTACACAGTTTGGTTTTCTATTACAAATATCCTTGAAGAAAAACAAAAACAGAAAACTGTGTTTTGTCTTAATTTAATTGTTGTCGCTTAAATATTCAGTTCATAACTAAGAAAATATATTATCAATAATAAATCTGTATAGTTTATCACAGAGTCTTTTAAGTTAATTTGTAACACTAATTTCTGCAATCATAGTAAAATGCCTTATTTTATAATCTATTTTAAAACATAGTATTGTCGTTCCCTTTTTCGAAATTTCTCTGTATTAAATTCAATATAATTTTTATTTAAAAAATAATACATCTCATTTTCTTTTAAAAAGGTTATTTAATGCTTTTATTAATTCGAAAATTCTATTATATCGAGCGAAACTCTTAACTTAAGTACATTAGAGCGATCATATTTGGAAAAGTTCGATGACTCGAAAAAGTAACTAAAAAGAAAATTGTATTAGTGTTTATGTACGTTTGATACATGCTGAATTAATGTAACCCTTTAGTTAGTTTATTTCAATTTTCATGCACTTTTCTTCTTAGAAGTATTTGCTTGCAATGCACGTAAATTATATACATTATCGTCTTTTATTATGCCATATTAATATCATGTAGATGGCCTAGGGCAGTTCTGATAACTTTATACTACCGTGCCGGCTCGTCACAGTAATATTTTATCTTTACATTTTGCCAGCTTGTATATGTTTTCTGTAACCAGCCATTTTTATGCACATGAAGATGATTTTTTGATATCCTCGAAAGAGCTGTTTAAGGAGTTTAAAATTTTTTTAAATGCTTGTATATTTACTTTCATTTACGTTGTCTTATTTAATTCATGCATTTATATACATTTTTGACTGCTTTTTGACACCATACATAGATATCTATATTACATCCGTTAATTAGTTACATTATTTATTTTTTAATAACAGGAGTTATTTTCAGAAGTAATTTTCTTAAAGATTTTTTCATTGTAGAAATTGTTTTTAAGGCCCCCAATTTGGCTGGCATTGTCGCATCGTTTAATAGAGCATGCTCCGCTTAATTTATTATCAACCATAAGGCCATCATAAAAGGATGTGACAGACGGAGCATGATTCTCGGAACCTCTCTAACGAAAAGAAAGACCATCAATCAATTTTCCAGCTCTTTCATGACAGCAGCTTCTGAGAAGTTTCTGGGGAAGCTATTCATAAAGCTACAAATCTTTTAGTAGCTAAGAGAAATTTCTTCTGCGTTTAGTGAGTGCAACTCTTAAAAATACCTGCAAATGTATATATTCAATGTGGTTAATGACAACTATATTAAATAAAAATGCTTTGATTGCTACTGTTTGTATAATTCAATTCATACGTGATTGTATTCTGTTTTATGGATTGACGGTATTTTTTATACGAACACTAGTAAGTTGGTGACAAAAGATGACTATTAAGAATAAATTGTTTAAAAACGCTACTATTTTAGATTCATTTTTACTTTTTGAAACTGTTTTTTTTTTTTTTTTTTTTTCCAGTCTTTGTCTTAGCAGTTTGAGATAAGGATGATTTTCATCGGTGCCAGTAACAAAAATTAATAGTAGTAGTTATAACGTCAATATACCTAATAAATTATGTATATTGAAAGTAAAAAAAATACTTATGCTAAAAAGTAAAATAAAAAACAATGAACAAAACTTTCAGTTACTGTATACACGTGTTTCGGCGTTACAAGGTACGCTTTTTTCGAAGTAAATGTGTTTATGCATGAAATAACATCAGACAAAAGGCAGTTGTCGGATGTTTCTTCATTCATAAGCATATCTTTTTTGGCATTGATTCCTTGTAACGTTAAACACGTGTATGCAGCAACGAAAATTTTGTGCAAAAAACGGTGTTATATTAATTTTTTAAGTTAATGTACTTACTAATAATAAATAAAAGGTTGTGAAATTAATTTTAAAGCTGTAATATTGCAAGCATGGTATTCACAATGATGCAATTTTAAAGCTTTAAAATTTTTTACCATAACCCACATTGTGAGAAATTATACGCTTCAAGTCGCGAAATGTTAATGAAAAAGTTTTTTTTAAGTTTTTTTTCTTTCTCTTAATAATTAATTTAGGTTAAGTTCTTTATTAATGGTACAAAATAATGTTAGATAAAATTCTTATTTTGTTATGTTTTTTGCTTATTGTTAACTTTATGTTCTGAACAGCTCTACGGTGTTTCGCTCGTCCAGTTATTGATTGATTGATTTTTTTTTTTTTTTTGACATGTAATTCTCAGAAATCAGTTAATATTATCCTTTAAACTTTTTATGAGACCATTCTTCTTAAAAGGAAAATGTCGATTTTTTTAAAGTGAAGAATCCTTATTCCATGAAACACACCAGCAAACTAACTAAATAATCGATTTAGTGTCATAGATACTAATATTGACATTACTGAAGAAAACCTACGTTTTACGAAGAATATTAAAACATCATTAGAAGTAAACTAATCAATATATTATCTAAAGCAAACTAAAAGTTGAAGTAAGGAAAAATGTTTCTCCAGTGCGCCATTTTACTAGGGTTTCAGAACAAAATTAACGAAATGGATAATATATTTTAAAGATTAAATATAACTCCTTTCTTTCAGTTCAATTTAAAAGATTACATTTCTACAGTTTCTCTTTTCAGAAAAAAAAACGTTCCTCTTCAATTAAAATTTATCAGTTAAAATTATCAAATAATGCACAAGAGATCCGAGGTATAATTTTCCTTCTATTCTCGTTATCTTAGCAATATCATACATCACTCGGCGAAGATAGATATTGAATAGCTTATTTTTTATACCTCTTCTATGCTTCGTATGGATGAACTAAAGAATCATAATGCAGCTCTTCTTTTATTCGTAGCTGAAAATGGTGAAAGTTGTTCGATAAGTATTTCCATTGGCTCCTTCCTCATTAGGAAGCCCTTCAATAGTTTAAGATCCAATTATTCTAAACTGCGTTATATTTGGTTAGGAAGAATGGCTATTTCCTTAGAGGATCTCCATAACTTTCAGGTGTATTATCCGACTAAACATTTAGAGGTAATTTCGATAGGGGTGCAACTTGATAATGGAAGAAATGTTTAGCTGAAAGAAAAAAATATTGAAGACTTATTATAGGGGATCAATAAGGATAATTTTAATATTTTTCATATCTCAGTAAGGATCGCGATATATCCTAATTATTTCTTTCCTTAAGCATATTTTCTTTTAAAAAATATTTCTTATGTATTTTGACAGAATTGGATATTACAGAATATACAGAACTAAGTATGCCGAACAAAGCATGCAGAACTAAACTGCATTATTTCTCGATTTAACTATGTATCAACTTCAGTATTAATTTTATTATATTCAATAAACACGTAAAATGTATTAAAGGTCTATTTTTTGTACTAATTGATGTTTTCCATTCAAAGATGCCTAAGATGGCTAAATCTGCAAAAATGCTCCAGTCAAAGTTCCCTTCTTGTAACAAGTTCGAAGTGCCTGGTTCTTCTATATCAACTAGATAATTTTTATCTGCAGTTTTTAATTTGTGAAACATTTTCTTATAGGCAAACCATTTTAGTTCTTATCTTTATCCTCGTAATATATTATTTTCTTTGATATTTTTTTACGTATTGTAATTGTGTCCTGTGTATGGTATTTATTGTTTGATGTCCACGTATTATTATTACCTCATTAGCTAAAAAAATTATTGCATGTATGTCAGAGGTCATATGTTCATTTTTCGAGTGATATTTCCTTTCTTGGAGCTGAAATCCTTATCTGGGTTACCTTATCTCTTAACGAATAAAGAAGTCCAACGACTCTAAGCAATAGCTACCAATCTTTCCATGGCGTTTATTAACTATGGATACGTAAACAACGACAACAACATCCACATATAGATGTACAGATACGCTCAGACGTATAGATAGTTGTGTGTGGGTGGGTGGGTGGGCGGGTGTTGTTTCCCTCAGCAACGCGGAGTAATAAATTTCATTCGAAATGTAACACGCATATAAAAACAATATGATAACGATAGTATGAACGTAAACAAGCATTTCCTTTTTGTCTTATAAGCCACTACATGCTTTTACTCTAAATAATCACTTTATTGTACTGTAAGAAAAAGTAGGAGGACTTAGATGTATATTAAATTCAAGCAGTAGGGACATTTTCCTCTCTCAAAATTAATTAAGTTTATTCTAGAATACAATAGCTAAAATATTAACATTACTTAACTTTAAAACATTTTGCATTTGTAAAAAAAAATAATTTTATGAGCCCGCAGAAAGACTCAATAAAGTACTAAAACTTTCTTCGCTATTTCCCCAGTAGCTCTTAATTAACATTCAATTAACAATTGCACAGGAAAAAAAGAAATGCTTCTTTTATAAATACTTTATAAGACTGCTGAAAAGTAAAATTCATTTATTTGTTTCGAAAATATCGCACATCCAGAATGAAAGGGGCACATCTCAAAATAGCTGTTTTGAGAAAAATCGATTTGAAAATTTAAACTTTTTTAAACGCTTGCCCCGGCTCTAAAAACTTATTACAACTAGCCGAACTTTCATTGCTTGGTTGATTAAAGGTTCTGCTAGATGACTATGGTGTGCGTTTCCCGGCCAATTTTAAATAAGTCAGTAATTAATGAGAAGTGCCCCTTTCATTCTCCACGAAAATGGATTTTTGTGGAGAATGAAAGGGGCACATCTCAAAATAGCTATTCTTATGGGCATCGGCATATACACTAGGGTGGAGCAAAAATGACCGAAAAAAACTTTTTTTTAAATTTTAACTAGCTTGATGTGTCAAAATGTGCCATTTGGTCACTAAAAGAGAGTGTAAAAGTTTGAAGAGATTTGAAAAATTTTTTGATCTCCCTTCGCGACCTTTTATTTTACAATATTTAGTGACATTATGTAAAAAATTGACCATACATCAGACAAACTGTTTTTCAGTTTAGCCACCTTCAAGCACAACAAAATATCATTAATATAATAATTAAAGCAGTAAACTATCAAAAAATATTAAATAAAATAATGTATCACAAATGCGAAAATAAAATAAAATGTCAAATATTTACAAAGTGAAATGCGAAAATTCACGTTTTGTCTTAAACTTCGGCATTAGCTCTCGCGAAGCAATTCGGGCACGGACGAACCTATCTTGTACTGTGTGCTCACAAACAGCTTTCGCTGCCCTCTTTCACCAGCTTAACAAATATTTCCACGCCTCGAGTGTGATTCAGAAATTTCAAGTTTTCAAATTTTCCAACGGTTCCGATTCACTAATATATAACCTAAGAACTCGATTGGCTGTAGTGATCAATCGTGAGTGATTTAGGCAACCAGGGTATCTATTTGCTAAAGTAAAATTACATTCATCAGTAGATAGCGTTCGTTGATCTGTGGTTAACTCCTTCGGGTCCAGATTGGACAACTCCTCCATTAACTGTATGGGTTCAAAGGAAGTAACAGGCTGATTGGTGCACGTAGAAAGCCATTTTCTGATATCTCCCGAAAGTCTCCGTGTTCCTGTAGCCGTGCCATCCATTTCATGGGAAAGATGGCGCAGAAGCAGTTCATTAGCGTAGAGCAGCATAACAGCCACTGCAGAGGACGCTTTAATGTTTCCTCCAGTCGTCTTATAACACCTGCTCTATGACCTGTGTTCACATTCATGCCATCTCACCCTATAACTTTAATGCTCTCCATTTGTGCATTCTGCTCTATGAAACTAGAGACTAATGCCTCAGCAACGTCTTTGCTGAAGCTTGATGTCGGAGTAATGTGGCTGAAATAAGAAAAACCTGGCTCCCTCTGCGATGGTATATGTCCTTCAGTCAGGAGTTTTCTATGGTGCTTGCTGTCACTGTCGACTGATGGTGTTCAAGTTTGCTATTTTCGACCATCAAAATATATTCCCTCTATGTCACGATGAGCCTGATTAATCTGATCATCATTTTATTCGAGTTTCCTAAGAGATTTTATTCTTTCTCTATGTGGATCTTACTTCGATCTATTACTTTAGATCGGTCAATTGGCGACACGAGACCAACATCGTGCAAAACTGATGTTGCCAATGCAGCAGCCAATCTATCCGAGACTCCGATCTGATCGCAAGCTTAAGCAAGTGAAGGTAGAGAGATTGTCCTTTTCTTGCGTTTTATATTTTCTTTGCCTTAGTCTCAATTAGTTTTTCATAAAGTATGCACCTGTCATCTACCCAACGAGTGAGATTCCTCCTCGATACTGTCAGTATCGACAAAATTGGATGTATTTTTTCTCTGTATGATACTTAGCTTACTTACTCGACTTAGAATGGCTTCCTCTCTTTTAAGTTCTCTCCTCAATTTCACCGTCTCCACCTTATTTACACCACCAATTATGATCTTTCTTGGTTCTCTTTGTGATCATGCAAAAAATGCGTTCCTTTGCGGAGCTTTAGATTCTTTAGGAAAGTTGCAGTTTGAAGTCATCTCGGAGCATTTACATTTGCTGAGATCAAATAGTCTGTTGGCTTTGTTACGAAAGTCAGTCGGTTTCCGCCAGTAGGTGATCTTATCTTTTTTCACTTTGTAAATCTTCAGGATCGTATTGTACTTGTTGTGGAATGATCTCAGTTTTTCAATCGCATCTACGTGACTTACCGTTGGAAAGTGAGACCTCTGTCCAGATCTCTTCCACATCATAACAAAGTTTATGCGTAATATCAAAAAATAATGGGCATTTTCCATTTTCCGTCTTGTATGCAATTCTTGTATTCACGTTTCGTCCGTGCATATATTTTTTAATAACATCGGTGTAAGTTGGAAAGTATTGGACGGAAAGTTTCTTGGAGAGCCAAATATCACACATGATACTTCGTCTCTTGTGACTGACATCAATTTCATTTACGCAATAAATGTAATGTTTATTATTTCAAAAATAATAAAAAATATATTTAATATTATTATTCATATGATAGAAAATATCTCTTTGAAAAACAAATATACAACTAAAATTGATTTTTAGCTTAAAAATAGTTCGATTCCAATCCAACAGAAAACCGAAATAGTATGAAAATCCATTAATATGTAAAAAGAAACTAGCCTTTGAATATCTACTACACTTACAGGAGGGCTGTTGTGCAAAACTAATGATAACAGGCGGGGAAATAACCTATTATTTTTCTAATAACTACTAATTACATCTATCGAAATTAAAGTAATGTATTTAAAATGTTAATTTTAGTAACTATCGCTGCAAAAGGTGAAAAAAAAATTGTAGGACAATCAAAGTGCCCTACAAAGTCTTTTAAAGCAGTATTTTGACATAAAATCTCAAAATGTCAATTTTTCAGTGAGGCGAAGGGAGATCAAAAAATTTTCAGATAATATTGTGATTTTGCAGAATTGTTACTATATACAAAAGGCACGTTTTCCGCATACAAGCTTTAAAAAATAAAATAAAAAGTTTTTTCGCTCCACCCTAATATACACCCTTTATTTTTTTGTTGAAGTTCTTGCCGTGACTTATCCTACATATCGCTGTTTCATTTCAGAACGATATTAAATCAAATTTTAATTCCTAATGATTTGACACTAGGTCACATAATACTATTCTTCTTGTTCTAAAAAAGGAACCCTTCATAAATTACTTGTGCACAAACAATTTATACTTAATTACAAACAATTAAAACGAATGTCATTTTAAAACAAATCAACATTACGGTTTTCTTAAATGGTTTAAAAAGAGTACTAACCCTAATTTGCACTAATGACGCTCGGGGAACTCTGATTTTCAAAGATGTGCCCCTTTCAAACTCAATTCTCCCTTCACAATCGGCAGAATCTGGAGAATGATAAGGGCATAAGTTGCTTTTTAGCTGCGACTGTTAACTCTAGAAAAAAATGGGTCGGTTTCTCATGTAAGGTGTACTAAGGTATGCTTTTTAAAGGTATTTCCAAAAAATGCATTTTTTGAGATGTGCCCCTTTCATTCTGGATGTGCGATATGTTATCCTTTTTATTGTTATCCCTTCTTACTTCGAAGTACTCATTGCTACCAAAACTCTCTTTATAATTAAGTAATAGAAAAAAAAAATCAACATAACCGTTTAATTACATCTAGACGTGTGATCAAAATTATGCAATATTATAAAGAAACAATTTGCGTTAGGTGTGGAAAAGCGTGACTCAGTGAACTATCTGCCACATATAATGTTTTGAAAATAAGTACTAGGCACGTTAATGGAATTGATTAATTGGGTATTGTTTGTATGCAGAATTTAAAGTTAAATGCAATAGTTACTATGAAAAGATATTTTCTTTCAGGCTTTTTCGTGCTTTTTTGCGAAAATCAATAGTGTACTATTTGCTACTTAGTATTTTTTCCAAAAGTCACAGTGAAACAGTATAATTCTTCTTCTATTTATTGCGATAATTTAACAATAATGTAAGATAGCGTTAATAAAAACTACAGAAATATCTAATATATTTACTTTTTTAAATTGTTTTTGTTTTGATTATACAGGGTGGTTATAAATTAACAGGAGGTGTTTGGAGCCCTCTAGCTCGCGAACTACTGGGCGAAACATTGCGAAACTTCGCGAGCATGCATATTAGACCATGGGATTTTGATTTCTGGTATAAAAAAAAAATAGTTTGAAAAATCACCACCAGGGGGAAATTTGGCGCTGTAAAAGTGTATTACACTGAAAATCGCTAATTTAACTTGAAAAGATTCTGTATAAATCAATTTCGCCAAGCAAAAATGATTGTTCTTTGCAAATGAGGTTTAATATGATCGCCGTAGAATTTTCTATTAAAAAAAAAAAAATTACCACGAACAAAATAGCTGTCCACCAACCAAATAGAATGCAATAATTTGCATAAACGCTTTGCGTTTAGAGATCATCTGTATAAAATGACTGACTGGGAGCATTCTTATCATTCTGAGCGCAGTTGCCTCTTGATGGCTTTAACTATGTAGGACCGCGCGTTGTTAGTGCTACTATCAGCGTGATGAAAATGCCAATGTTACTCTTCGAGAATTTCGGCGAGTGAAGCAGTTGAGAAAAGGCCCACTGACCATAACAAATTTAAGAAGCATGATTAAGCGGTTTAAAATGACTGGATTTCTAGCCCAGCAACCAGGCTAGGGGCGCCAGACCGTTAATCAGCTACAAGTTGACGAAGTTGCAAATGCTATTAGAGAACAATGCTTTGATGCTATCAAAGAAACATTTCTGATATCGCAAGTTTAAAAGATATGATAATTTTAAAAATTAGAGAAATCCATTCTGATATATTACGAGCTGCCGCAGAAAATGTTCTGCATCGTATGCAGTTCTTACAACTTTACAATGGCGATCATATCGAGCCACATTTGTGCCAAAAAAAAGTCATTTTTGCAAGTAAAATGGATGCATATTGTGTCAGTAGCAATCAATTCTTCAGTAACCATAATCATACACTTTAACAGCGCCAAATTTCCCCCTGGTGGTAATTTTTCAAACTAATTTTTTTTTTTATTCCAGAAATCAAAATCCCATGGTCTAATATGCATGCTCACGAAGTTTGGAAATGTTTCGCCCAGTAGTTCGCGAGCTAGAGGGCTCCAAACACCTCCTGTTAATTTATAACCACCCTGTATTATGATTTTTTTTTCTTTTTTTTACAAAACTTAACCCCTTTGTTTCTAGTGCCAGGCATACTAGATATGAAATGTGAAAATATGCTAATAATTTAATTATTTATTTATTAGCGTGAATTGTTTCCAAATTGACCCTTTACTTTATGCTTATTATTATCCATGCAAGAAGGTTTTGTTGATTGATTGCCAAACACTCACATAAGAAAATAGAGCGATCCAGATCAACACGTTTTTCCAACTATTGATTCTTGTCGAAAGTTTAAGTTCTGTTTTACGATTTGCAGGTAACAAATAGGTTTCCTTTTTTTGTCACTTCAAATGCTTAAATTATCTTTTACTTTGAAAGCTTACATATTTATTTCAAAACTTTTTGATTAATGTATAATATACCAAACATGCCATAACATTTTCCATTTCTTACTAACAAATTTGAAATTGTATCTGTCAGATAATCTTTGGGATAGTACTCAGAATACCGTCTTTTAAAATGGTAAACTTATTTCGTAATTCCGACTGAAAATGGTTTATTTTTGTCAACTATACATCTTCATTCGCAAACAAGGTAGGTCATTTCAAATCTATAGTAGGTTTATAAGCATATTTAAAACAATTTATAAAATTTCAGAAAAATATCCTATTGAAGAATATCATAATCATCACCCCCTTCGCTGTGATCCTTGCTAATCTAGTTTAATGTTTCTCTTTTTTAACTTCTCTAAACCAGGTATAGATGCCAAGAAAACCTATTGTGGAACATTCTTCTTCTGAAAGCAGGAAGGAATTTCTCTATTCTGTCAAAAATAAAAAGTGTGGTATAATAAATCACATGAAGGTTAAAGGAATGCAGCTTTCTCGTGTACAAGATTATTATGAAGAATTGCAAGATATCCGGTGGAGAATAAATGATGCTCAAAAGTATGATATCTAAATGAAAAATGCTGTGGGTAGGTATGAATGAAGTCGTAACGCAAACAACGATAACTCAGAAGCAAAATATGTGGGATATCTTTTAAAATTGTATTATTGTATCATTGAAAAATTTAAAGCAGGAAAAAAGTTGACTTATTAAATTAACAAAAATATAAAAAACAATAAAAATAATAATATTCTTATTTTTCTAATTTTTAATAAATAAATGGATACAGCAAATATGGCATCAATTTTCTTATGTCAAAGCTTTCATTACTTGTAATATTTGGTTATGCGTAAAAGGAAAATAATTTTAGGATTTAATCTAGCCATTAAAATGTTTCGAGGAAAAGTTTTCTCTCTTTTTTTTATCTTCAAGCTAACGTATTTTTACTACTTCAAAATTAAACTCTTCTGAAAATATTTCTTTTGGAGTTCAAGTCATTACTTTTAATAGATAGAACAATGCAATTAGAAAATAATGAGAACCGACATGAGAGTAAATATGCTATTTGCTATCAAGAAGAAACATGCTATTCGTTACGCCAACGTCAATAAATGTGATATCCTTCTTATTTTTTAGAAATGCAGGTATGCATTCCATTAGCGCATTAGGAACAAATGCTCCACCGCTAGGTATTGACTGAGAGAATGAAGCAAAACAGACCTGATTTCCGAAGAGAGAGCTTTTTTGAATTGACATTATTTTGCCTTAAAAAAAAGCATGTTGTTCAAAGCTCTATGCACTCGTTCAGAGTTGAAAATCTGCCTGTATTTGTTGTAATGCACGTGTGTATGTTTTAAGCAGCGGACATACAAAATTGAATTCATGCATTTTTTAAAGTCCCTTTGTCTATTAAAAGACTGTGTACAATCCCCTCCCCCAACCCAGGGCCCTATATTCGTGAGGGTTATTCGCAATGATGGAGTCTTGCTTTTTTCAAAAATGCTTTTTTTTTTTTTTCTGTATAAGCACTTTCGAAAACATGGGATATATTTTTTTTCTTCACTTGCACTAAAGTTTTCTTTCTTTAAACTATTCTTAAAATACCTTAAGTCGCTGTTTCATTTTCGCTGACTGACGTTACAAGTGTACAAAATGTTCCAAGCAAGGCCTTTCTATGGATTAGTCAGCACTTTGGGTCGAATGTTTCATCGTTGCTTATATGGGTTTACCAGAGAACTAAAATGGCTGATGCGTAGGTCTTCCTCTTGTGATGTCACATGAGATCTTCTGGTTTAGAAGCAGGCTGTCTAAAAAGTAATAATTAAATATAAACTGTTGGAAAATTTTAAATATTTTCTGGCTCATTTTGTTTTCTTCGTCTATCATTATCAGAGATTAAAGATAGTAATTTTGAACTGAAAGAGACAAATCCGTTGCGAGAGAAAGACAAGAGCTGCGTAATACCGATGAAATTAATCTCATTCCTGTAAGATCCTTGAATTAATTTCCTATCCTTAAAGACATTATTTTAAATGTTCCGATTGTCTGCATCTGTTTGTTTCGTTTCATGCAAGTTGATGCTTTTATTTGTTTAGTGCAGTGCCATAGGTTTGAAAAAAGAACAAAAAAATGTGGCTAGCTACATTCGAGTTGTTTTACTTTTGAATGGGGTTCCATTAAGCAGTACAAAATGCAACGTCTTCATTCGAATTAGTTATTAGATTCATCTTAATTAAAGTTTACTGGAAACAGAGTACAAAATGTTTTTGTAATGCATCGGTTTGCTCTATACGGTAAACCAAAAGATTAAATTTCTACAATGACAGAAAAAAAAGAAAGAAAATCATGTCCTTCTCTTTGTTCATGGTGTTTTAGAATTAAATTTCTGCATGTTAAAGGAAGAAAAAAAAATAAAGCGTTTCAGCAGTTTAATAACTGAGTTAATTTAAACTTCTAAAATTAGATATTTATTTCGTTATGTTTTACAGAATGATTGCAAAAAAAAATCAAATTATTTCTGTGTCTTCTGAATTATTTGTATTGGCTGATAAATAATTTCTGCTCTGCGCTAAAAACTCAAATTAAAATAAAAATGATCATCTAAAAAAGAAAAAAAAGAAGAAAGAAAGAAATACATCATACATTTTTAAAAAGTTGTACGCTTATTAATATAAATGTACTCCAGTTTGCATAATATGATGATTTCTGTAATATTCACTTATTTTATCAAACTTTTGAAGGCAATTTATTTTCCCCCAGAGTTCTAGCTAGAGTTTTTCAAGATTGTGATGTAAAACCACAAGGAAATGGTGCATCTCTTTGAATTATGTGATTAATGGTAGTTTTGTGTTTCTATAAGATTTATGACTGCATATGGGCACCTGGAATATTTTTAATTACGTTAGATTTTTCAGGCAGTGTTTTACAGAAATTAGAGCCATGTATTTAACCCATTTATGCCCAGTAGCCTAAAAACGGGACGCTTGTTAGTTACTGCATGCAAAAACCTGTAATGGGTATATCATTTTACTAAAGCTGTTTTTCACAAGTCAAATAGTCCTTCTTCTTGAGAAAACCATATGAAGCCGCTAGCTGAACATCAGAGTTTATTTATTGACAGCTATTTTCAAACAAATCAGTCAAGCAACGATCCAGCATGGGTAGCCACAGAAAGTAAGCTTTTTTTTGAGACCTTTTTTTTCGTGAAAGTAAACTATTGTTGAATGATTTGTTTAGAATTGATAACAAATGCCTTCTGTAATGTTACTTTGCAAAAGTAAAGTCAAGTAAGGTCGTACTTTGCTCACATATCTGCAAAATATCCCATAAACAGGACGTTAATTAACTTCATAAATATGGCAACGGAGGACTATTTTAGGTCTAAAATGTACGTAAACCATTCCAAATAAGAGTTTTAAGCAGATAAAATTGAAAAAAGTTGTTAAAAAAAAACTTGGGCATAAATGGGGTATACGTAAAATAATTAGTAATTGTTAAAAAGTCTAACATCAGAAATAGTTATTAGGACGCAATAAATAATAGCATTGAAAGTTAGAATGATATTATTTGGTAAAAATATGCGAAACATTTTTGTAATATAAATTATTTTTCGTATCTGGATTAACTAATAAATACTAATAATGCAATTTTGATTACTATATAACAAAAAATAAACTCTGTTTTCTATTTTCGTTACGAAGTAAGCTGTGTCTGTTTGTTCGAGACACTTTCGGACCGCTGCCGCTGACTTATGCGGCGCTTGTTTAGTGAGAGATATTAATTTTTAAAACAATCTGTATTTTTTTAACATACGGCCCATCTTTGGATTTCAAAATGTTAGGTACAAAAAGCTTGCGAATTTCTAACTCTCTAACCCATTCTAACTCTAAAAAGCGTTAAATGTCGCTTATATATTATAGTAGTAAGTGAGCAGGCGGTGCTCAAAAGTTAATTAACCAAGTGTTGCTCTCTCTCTCTTTTTTACTTTAGAGATTCTTGAAAATATTTCATGTCGAAAAAATTAGTTACACAGCATTTTTTCATGTTGGTTTCAATATAAAATATTAAAAAGAGAAGGAAATTTCAAAGGTTAAGAGATAATAGTTATTTTCAAACATATTGTATGGCATTGAGCACATTTATTGTCTTCTAAATGTAAAAATGTGGTTTTGATTTGATACTATTCTTTTAAATTGTGTAGTTGCACCGGCAGCAGTTTATGATTTGCTTTTGAAGTTTATTATAAATGAACTTCTTTTCAAATTATTAGCTATATCACAACATAATTCTGTCTTTGGAATGCACGATGGGCAGTTAAAGACTGTCATGTTGAAAGCCCAGAGTTATATGACTAAATAAATATTCAATTTTGATGCAAAGCTTTTTTCCCCTGTACTATTATTTTTTAAAAATTCGAATAATTTGAAAGTTGAAAATTTGAGTATTTTGTGATTTATATTCACTAGTATCTTAGTATTCAATAAAAGTGTTTTAAAAAAAATAAGTTTTTTTTTTTTTTTTTTTTTTGTCGTGTGCCAGCCAGGCAGCTGGCAACTTGGTTTGCGCCGCTTCACTTTTCCAACTGTACCGTTATTTGGTGTGAAGTCCGACTTCCACAGTACACGCATGCCATAGGTACTATAACGGGTACTATAGGTACCCGTTTATAGGGTAGGCAACCTTTCACACAACACATTCATGCAAAGAAAGGACAAGGACAGGAGAGAGAAAGCACATCCATGCTCAAGCCGGGACTCGAACCCGGGGCCACACCATTCATGGCAGACTACTCTGACCACTAGACAAGGCACCACTAGACAAAAATATTATTAAAAAAATGCGCAAAAACTAAATAAATATTTATATAATAGTTTAACTAATATTAAAATCAATTAAGAAAAAAGAGCTATGGCAGTGCACAAAATTAAAATTTATAGTTTCGTTTAATTGGTGTGTTTGCGCGTCTTTCAGCTACCAAAACACTTTGAGTAACCCAAGTCATTTGAGCGACTACCCACTCAAAGGCGAGGTTAAAATAGCATTTTTGCTAGAGAAATATAGACTATAGGACCACTTCCTTCTTTTTTTAGAACAGTAAACTCCCAATTATCCGAGGAATAGGGTTGCATGGTAGCCACGGATAATCGAACAATGGGTAAAAATGACGATATTAATGTCTGCAATAGCTGAAAAAAATCTATGACATAACACATACATTTTAATGATGGCCAAAAATAATAGCATTGAAGGTAAAACATATCTTGAAAAGCTTAAAACGACCAATAACGCACTTTCATTTTTCTGCATTCAAAAAGTCATCACTGTAAAAAAAAAAAAAAAAAAAAAAAAAAATGAGTGTGAAAGAACCGAGGATTATCCGAACCACGGATAACCTCGACCGTCGATAATCGGGAGTGTACCGTATTTTTAGTTTAGTCTTAAAACTAAACATAAGCATGCTCAGATAATATTTTGCACACATATAATTGCTGCTTGGATTGCAGTCGGTTCTTTGAAGCAAACTTTAGTGGGAATAGCTTTTCCCAAAGCTCCTGAAATGCTACTGACATGAAAGTGCTTGAAAAAAAATGATTGATGGTATTTCTTTCAATAAAAAGTTAGAAGGATAATGTCTCAAATAACACCTTATTTTATGATGGACAGATAGTTGATAATGAGAGAAAAGACGGATGCTTTATTAGACGTTGTGAATATTGTAGGAGACTTAAATCTATAAAATGTATGTTACAGTAAAGAAAATGATGGGACAGTAGTTTATGATGTACTTTCTAGAAATGGTTTAGTTTTAAATGTTTTACGCATCATGTCTGCTTTATGTATTAAGTGTATTAATATCTTATTTTTAAAACACTTATTATCACATATATTAAAGAATCTTATTTCCTAAAGTCATCTTTTTCCGTTCTTGAAAAATGGGATTTTTTATTGTACGATTCATTTAATTTTAGGACAAGTTAGTTTTTTTCATTTATCTAATAACACTACATTAGATAGTTAAAATACTCTTCATAATATATTTATATAAAAAAGAAAGTACCCATATTGAAACAAAACTATAACTTATGCTTTTTTATCACAAACAATTGTTGCCGCTAATTCCGGCAATGTAGGCCCGCTGTTTATTTTTTTCAAATATGCCATAATTTGTGTAAAGTTCGACTTTTACAGAACACGCATGCCATAAGGACCCGTTTATTGGGTAGGGCACAATTAACAGCACAACAACTCCTTTACACAAAGAAAATACTAGGATAGGAGAGAGAAACTACATCCACGCCCGAACCGAAATTCGAAACCGGGAAATCTCCAGCTCGGTCTGAAATTTCTGACCACTAGACAAGGTGGCCTAAGCGGGAACAATTGATGATGATGATGTCATGTCTAAGGATTCTGCGTTAAATATTGTCGAAGGTTCGAAGGACCGCTACCGGCAGCTTCGGTGCCTCAGGGCTATAAAGGGTCTCCTGCAGCTCACCTCTATGTAGTAGCAAGCTGAGTTCCAAAACAGCTGCAGTAATACTTGGGCATTTAAAGATGTGCCTTGGTTAAGTTGGTTCTCTGGGCGGCTCTTGCAGTAAGGATTAGTTCTTGTCCCGTCAGGAAGTATCTTGATTCCCTTGTAATGCTCTGTTCTGAGTCAGGCAAGTTAGGTTGTGATGTTTCAAGGGGAGTGGAAGTTGGTTATCAAAGATTTCTTTAATATCTGGTTTAGTAGTCTGCATCTGGCCACAGCATTCGCATCTGCAATTGTGATGGGGGGACAGGGGGGAAAGGTTGGTCAAGACTACGTGCCTCTTTGGCCAGGGCGTTCACACACTCATTCCCCTCGATGCCTACATGTGCGGGTATCTACTGCAACACACAAGGTTCCCCTTTGCTGAGCATCCGATTGAGCAAGTTATTTATAGAGAAGGTGATGTTAGTCTCTCATTTTCGGATGGCTTCTAGGGCTGATTTAGAGTCTGATAAGACAACTAGTCCCTCAGCTAAATCTACAGCTTGAGAATTAGTTAGTTGAACAATTAACGTTATAAATTGACTTATCACATTTAAAAGTGTTTTAGTTTTTTCTCATGCAAATGCAGCATCAATTTAGTTAAACATTTTAAAACAGTTGTAAGTTTAAGAAAATTTTAATTACAAATTATATTTTTATCGCTTCATCGCTAATTGTTGGTAACCTCCAGAATTTTGAAGGCAAGCCTGCAAGCGTGCATGCGTTGTGTCATACATGTGCCAATTGTCACTTTCTGGTATGGAGTGCCATGCTTGTTGCACTGAGTTACCGTCCAATGATATCCCGTACGTGATCAATTGGAGACAGATCTGGTTATCTTGTAGGTCATGGTAACATGTCAACACTCTGTAAGGCAAATTACGTTACAGAAGCTGTGTGAGAGCGCGCGTTATCCTGTTGGAAAACTCCTCCTTGAATGCTACTCATGAAGGACTGTACTATAGGTTGAATTACCAGACTAACGACAAATTTGCAGTCAGTGTGTTTGGGATAACCACAAGAGTACTCCTACTGTCATAGGAAATTGCTCCCGAGACCATGACTGCAGGTGTAGGTTTCGTGCGTGTATCCGCAGACAGCTTGGATGCAGGTGATCCTCTGACCTCCTTCTGACCAACATGCAGCCATCATTGGTACCAAGGCAGAATCTGTCTTCATCAGAAATTACAACAGATCTCCTTTCTGACTTCCAGTGAGCTCTGTCTAGACACCACTGCCGTCGCAAACGGCAATGGTTTGCAGTCAATGGAATACCAGCTACATGCTACCTGGTTCGGAGCTGTCCCTAAAGTAAGCGATTTCTTACTGTTCGTTGGGTCACGACGGTACCAACTGCAACTCGAATGTCAGCCGCAGATGCAGTACGATGCGCTGCAGCTGTATGCAGGATTCGGCGATCTTCCTTCTCAGTCGTGCCAGGTGGCCGCTCGGAACTCGATCTTTTTGAGGTAGTACCATCATTTGACCATAGTTTCCAACAATCATGCAAAGTGGAAACATTCTCCCCAAGTCTTTCTTCATTAGCGCGAAATGAAAACTCACCTTCTCGTAGCTAAATTGTACGACCTCATTCAAACTCGGTGAGCTGTTGATAATAGCTTCTTCGTGTTCTTAACGGCATTTCTCGCTAACATGAATGCAATGCGTCAAGTTTCAAGGAAAAAATAATACTCACGAGCTTTACAACACACTCTTAGAACAAGCCATATTTGCATGTTCTGAGTGACCCCAGCTGTGCCACAATTATGCGTGGAGCGCGAAATTTCAATCGATGTCATCTTTCAGTTGTATAAACAAGCCTACCAAATTTTGTTTATCTAAAGCAAGTCTTTTCTTGGATTTTTTCCTCCCATCCATATATATATATATATATATATATATATATATATATATATATATATATATATAAGAGTGCAGGTGTTAAAATGGGCATGGTTATGGTTGAGTGAAGCAAAAATAATAGCCGATTTTGTTACATAACATTCAAACACCTTTCAGTACTGATGAAAAGAAAGAGAATCACCACTACTAAGACAAGACTATTCTGACCACTCGACACATTTCACAGTCCAAGCAGAATCGTTAATTTCATGAAAGCTTTGCTTTGTGTCCTTCGAACACGGGCATTTGGACGGACAGCTCTTTGTGGCTTACACTTAATCAGGGAACATCCCAACGACGAAAACTTCTTTTTATCGATCTAGCACAAAGAAGGCGCATTGTTAACCATTGTATAGTGTTTTCTTATGAGAAAAGCTTATTTATTTAACAATTTGTGTGTGAAAATTACGTTATTCAAAAGGGTCGAGTGACAATGCATAACTTGTGCTATATTTTGTGTTATTGTGTACTATTTTCTGTTGTTTGTAATGGCACGCGTCAATTAATTACGTAAATTAGGTATTTGTGAAAAATCATTTATAAACATAAAGCGAGAGGAATAGCAAAATTCAGAATGCCGATAAAAATCTTACATTGCTGTAACAGGATGTTACATCAGAATACCTCCAAATATACTCGATATCACAAAAATCAAATACGAGTTGATAGCACGCTTTTTGCGGCGAGATTTCTTTACTTCACTTTTATTTTGCTTAAATGTGGAACTCTAGCATAGTGGAAAAAGGGCTTTTTTGACATGGAGTTTTTAAAAGATGTAAGTAGGGAAAATGTATTCATCGTTCAATTTTGATAGTTTTTTCGTAGTCTTCTGGTTAGAAACATTCGGATGTTTTTTTTTTTTTTTTTTCGCTGACTTTAAATTTTTTATAACACATATGAAGTGCTCCTTTTTTTTGTAAGAGACAATTTTACTCTCTATAATACGATTTCAAAATCATAGCTAGTACTCCACTTTTAGAGCATGGTGCTTAAATGTGGCTAATGTAATTGAATCGTTAAAGCATTTTTTAAAAAAATATTGGCAAACGACTTTTATTTCTAGGAGAGTGATACAATATAATTCAAAGTGACAAATTGTCATTAAAAAGTAAATGAAAAGAAAAAAACATGTTGGTTAACATTTCTTTTGAGCTTGCTTAATCATACGTACTTTTTGAAAGAAATATAGTATAGAGAAGCACGGAGCGTTACTTACTGCATTATATTACATATATGTTTTCTTAAGGTGACCACCTTGGGAGCATGCTTAAAGCAGCGATTTGCAAGGCATAAAATTTCTAAATGTGTTATATCTAGAATAAATGCATTAGATAGAAGAAATAATATTGATGCGGATGCAACGCAGAAAGTCAGAACTGTAAAATGTATAAGTAAGTAGTTTATAAATGCAACCATATATTTAGAAAGTGGATACATTGTTTTAATATTTATGTTTTTTTTTCAAAATATATGATGGTCTAAAGACAAATATAAACATTTCTGGGTTGAAGTGAAAATATGCACGTAAAAACTTCATCTTAATACAAAATGAGTAGATTACTAAACCACTGTTTTGCTTTAAAATAATACAAAGAAACGCTTTACTAAAATAAAGAACGTGAAACGTTGCGTAAAAATATATTTAGCTTGAGACTCTTAACACTTTAAATGACATTTTACTGTTTGGCTGAAAAATAAATAAATTAATAAATGTGCCACTGGTCCCTCTTCCTATTGCAACTTGTATCTTGGAATTCTGCTTCATTTGTGACGTGGCAGACACTTCGAAACATACTAATTAGTTACATCACTCTTGTCAATTGGTAAGATTTCAACTTCGTTGTTATTGCTTTCTGTGGCGCCATTTATGGCCTATTGACTGTTCTTAATGAGAAGTGATGTAAGACATAGTAGTTTTTTGTAACATCACTTAGTTTCATTCTCTGAAATTGTTAACTAGTTTAAATATACGGGTATTAAAACCAGTTTTACTGTACTTTTCAGCAGTACAGCTGAAAAGTCAAATTATACATATTGCGTGATTAAGACAATAATTGCAATTTTCAGTAGAAAATGTCTGAAAATGCAATTAATAAAAAAACTTAAAATGAAAAAAAAATCAAATATAGCTTAAATTAAGGGATTTCTGTATTTGTATTAGAAAAAGAGCAAAGCATGATGGTATTAGATTAACGCTTCTTCATGGTAAAGTATACGTCTTGAAATATTACTAGAGAATGTTGAAAAACATTACTTAATTACACATTAAACGGAAATAAAACATGAATAAAAATAGTCTATCATCTACCTAATTTAGTATATTGTTCTTACTATTCAAGTACAACTATGATGTAACATTGAGCGGGGATTGAAGTGGAAAAGTTTCATTTACACTTGACTTAGTAAATTTAAGTAGTAAAATGCAGTTTTAAAAAGTTTAGCCTGAGTTAAATTTGAACAGAGTTTCGATGTGTATTAGCAATGAACTTTGTTTTATTCAAATAGGAACTTTGGAATATACTTTTAAAACCTTGTAACATATTTTGCAAAGAAACATATTCAGTTATATTGAAACAGATCACATAAATTACAATACTTAAAATCATATCCACTTTTTTTCCTTATTTTTTGGGTTTTTAATGCGATTGTTTGATATCAATTATAAATTCTCGACATAATTGATTCGGAAAAAGTTATTGGATGTTTCGCTATGTTATTAAAAACATTAACCAAATAGTTCATTCAAAATTATTTTAAGAAAAGCTCAATCACTCCCCCAACGAAAGCATCATATTTGATAACTGGTGTTCTTAATTCAATAACACTCAGAATTTCGAAGAATTTCCTTGAAAACAGCATAAGCATTAAAGCGGAATAATCTAATGGCCTCTGAATTCTTCAGAAAGAGAATTTTGTTCTTTCTTTTACCATGGTTAATCGTTATTCGCCCTCTTTTAAGAACAAGGAGGAGTAAAACGTCAGCTTAAATTTTCCCTCTCAAACATCATGCATGAACTAGTTTACTAACTAGCTTTCTATATAATTAGTCCAATAAAGTTTGTGAGAACCCTATCAGAGCTTGTTCGTGACTAATAAGCTAAAAAGGGAAATTTAGAAGTGTGTGGTAAGGGTATTTTATAATCAATGCATATTTTTGATTACTGGTAGTGCTAAAAACGTGCCATTAGTGAAATATTGTGAGTATAAAAAATGTAAATTTTGCAGAAAAATTTCTATATCTGCCACAATTGCGCAAAAACGAAGGTCAAACTCTCTTTTTTTTTCATTACCTTTCTGATATTACCTTTTTGATATTTTTCGAAAAATTTATGTTAAAAAAATTGCTATTTTCGATCAAAGTAGTACTAAAAAAGATGCTAGTGAATGCATTAAACTCCATTGAAATCTGAACCATTTAAATTTGAAGCGAGTGCATTAATTCCTTTATTTATTGTTAATGCGTAGGCACCATTTAATGTTTTTGCTTTCATAATAATTTAATATAGTGACTGATACAGTGCTATAAGAGTCGACCGCTTGTTGCTGAACCACTTGTTTCAGAACAAAGAGTGCTTTCTGGTTTTCAAGGGTTTCTACAGACACGTTTTTAAAGATACTTGTGTACTAAACTTAAACATCGATGATATTAATCATAATATATATTTAATATAATCATAATTTATAATACACACTGAAGTTATATTAGTTTTTTGTAATGTCTTGCCTTTTCTTTCTGCTTAAATTTTCCTTTTCCAAACATCTTTTCTTTACATATAAAAAACACAAACACCAAAACATGTGTGTCCAGGGTAAACTACCGGACCGATTTCGCTCCATTTTTTACAGAAGGTACTGGTAAGCTCACGAAAGGTTGTTAGGCCAGGTCACAAAAAAAAAATAATAATAATAATAATAAAATAA